>JAMKCH010028673.1:0-18231 GCA_023653785.1 Ophioderma brevispina | reverse complement strand
CAATGTGTAAATCAATCATTGAAATTCTTGTATTGACACAAGAATAAAATATTAAAGGTATTTATGTGGAGAAGTATTAAAATGAACTTGTTAGTATTATGTGGAGTTAGTCGCATAATTACAACTTGCATAGAACCTAAGCGAAGGACAGTAGTACTTAGTTCACTTATGCTTTTAGATGTAGAGGATATTTGTTTGATCTTTATGAATATGATTATTATATTTTTATTTACTCCACATGGCAACGTGAGCGTCGGATGTCACGAGGGTAGCGGGGCGATAAAAAAACAAAAAAAAACTATTATTCAAAACCACAAACCGAAATACACAACACCAGCACACCACCAACCGCCCTTTATCCAGTCCGTTACCAGTGTATAACAAAATCATCACTTGACTACAACTTTATCATAACAAGAAAACCTTTCATCATAAATACAAAAGATGGAGTCCTACCTGAACTTCAAGTCGCCTACGAAAAAGTTTGGGACATTCAATGAAGGGAGAAATAAATGCTATAATCTATTTTCAGGCTACATCGGGGAGCGTCTCACGTGAGAAGCCACAAAGTAGGTTTTCAACTCAACCGTCCGGAAGGACTGATGATTTTATAACTATTTATTAGTCAACCCTCAGATAGGCCTACTGGTATGTGCTTAAGAAATTTAAGAACCAGAAGAGCTTTCAAACTTCTGTCCCATCTCATAGTACTAACATTGTCTAAGCTAAAAGAGCATTAAAAGTCCAGAATTTTTGTGTGGGGAAATGAGGATTTTGTGTGAGCCCGGTTACCATGGGACATGATTCCTCAAGTGCATTGCCACAAAGGATTATGGGGATTGGTTCAAGACGTACTGTGTTACCAAGAGGTAAGGGCTAAAGTGGGAGTAACATACCACGTTATACATGTCTTTGTTCCCATCAAGAGGTAGGAAGGAATGACCCGTAGCGATCAAAATGGTACTCCTTTTTAATCTAATCGACTCTATCAATAAGGACAACCAAAAGTCACCGTGTCTATTATAGATGTTCAAAGCACACACGGAAGTAAGAGTACCAAACACCTGAAACACGGCACGCTTCAGCTCATGATCTCTGAAAGAGTTAATGCTTTTGATCCTGATGACCATGTGTTTGTTATATGAACATCGCCTTTTAACCCCTACGAAACATTCGCAAACTTTCCCCCTTCCCTATCTCAAACAGGCCTCAATGATACGGGGCGTAACCAGCTTTTTTTTCAGGGGGTAAAGGGGGGGGGGCACATCGTACTTTCGGGGGGCAAGTATATATTAAATTGTTAGCTTATTAGTATATGGCCTGCTGTAAATCACTAATTTTCAGTGGGCAGAGGGGAAGATTCCCCAAAGGGGGGCGGCAGCTGCCGCCGGCCACCCCCCCCCCCCCCCCTCATGGGTACGCACGTCGATGATAAAAGTTGCGTCACAGAAAGTTTGGGAATCAGCAGGTCATGTGGCTAAATAGTTAGGGCTGATAGGCGGCTTAAGTAGTTTTGTTCAGTTTCTTCAAAAGGCACCAAAGTTTAACCTACTTAGTTCTCCAAGTAGACAAGGAGGAAATAGAACACTTTTCTTACCTTGGTATTTGCTACGGGGCCCCTCGTCCCTGCAACCCCTTCGGGTTTGGGGTGAATATGTAGCATGTGGCTCAAAATATCAATATTCAATATTCTTATTATTTTCAACACATTATTATGGTGCTGGGAGGTTGTGCGGGCTCAGTATTTCCAAAAAAGGTTGACCTTAGAATCAGGAATGTATTAAAAATGTGGCATAATTTGTTTAAATTTTGGTGTGTTGATGAAGTGGTGGATTTTTAAAAATTTAAAAATGTCCTTGGGATCGACTTAACAGGATGAAGTTAAATTATATTCATTACAAGAACAGTAGAATCTGAATGGTCAACTCAAAAAAAATAAACAGATTGCATATTATCTTTAGATTTAAAACTATAATTCCGTGACGGCCTATGGTATTTGATCATATATTAAAATAGCTTTAGAATCTGTATATCTAACCCCCAAAAACTCCTAAAAAAATGTCTCATTTATGATTTAGCCTTTTTAGATTTAAGATTGAAATTCTGCTGGCGGCCATCTTGGATGTGTTCATTATGGCGGCTTGAAGTTGACATTAGATCATTAAAACAACATTGCCGGGGATATGAATCTCCAACCCCCAAACAAAACCATAAAAGATGTCATCATTCATGGAATCTGAGCCTTTTTGGCGGCCATATCGAATTCTGCGGCTTCAGAGGGCAGCTTTCTTGGCGCCCATCAGAAATAAAAAGAAGTGTGGTATAGGCAACTCGGAGTCAATTTGGTGGTTGGAAGAAAAACTTGAACCAAAAAATCCCTATTAGGCCTACTAAAAAAAACCATCAAACAAATTTGTGCACACGGTCAAGCGCAGGTACACAAATACTGAATATTTTCTTTTCAGCAACTCAACAAAAGTCGAAGGACCGCTATGAAAATAGGTAAATAGATTGGTCCAAGGTAATTTTGGTGGGATTTCGCGTTGTGCCATATTTGACTTGTTTGAAATAGGAGTAGATCAGAAGAGAATGTCTAAACTAGCATTGCTAAGTCGGTGATGGTGATATTAAAATGCATACTTGTATTGGCAAAACAATCAATGATAAGATTTAGTGCAAAGTCGGGATAACAACCTGCGCAAATAAGCTATTGGAAAACGGACGCTCTGATTTTCTCAGGGGATGGCCCGATTTAAAAGATATGAAGATTTCATTTGATAGATTGGCATTACCACCCAAAACCCCACTATAAAAGTTTCGCAACCATATATCAATCCCCCCCCCTTTTGATGGCGAGAGCTAAAACCGTGGTTTTGTAAACCCATAGAAAAAATCATATTGTCGCACCCAAATGGGGATATTTTAGCCCATAACTTCCAAACAAAAATCATTTTGGCTTAAGATTTCACAGGGTAAATGAGAACAATAGATAGCTTTCTTATGATACCAAAATGTCACCATTCCGGTAAAATCTGGGGCTTCTGGGACAGGATATTAGCGAGCGGGGCCATGGATCACTTTGAATTACTGGAACATACGAAAACGGTCAATCCACGCGAAAATAAGACAAAAACATATAATGCAAATGTTGAGGCCCCATTTTTCTGTGTGATTGCTATGTTATCAATCAATATTGCCATTGTTATGGCAAGGCCCATGGAACCAATCGTGCGTGTATTTCCCAGCCTTCCCACAAGCGGGTGAAATGAACACATCGGATTTAACTCGTGTATATTGAAATACCAATAAAATCTGATCCCGAAAAGTATATTATATAGTTTTACATCATTTTGGCACAGGGAGAATGCGTTTGGACCACCAATTATTTTTGGACACATAGGAAGCCCACATTATTATCAACAGTTTGCCAATATCCATGTTTGCCAGGAATCTGTCGGAAACCGTCAGGTCCACGGTTTGTTCGGGGACACTACGCGAATCTTAAAATTGATAGATTTTTAAAACTTTTGGCACATTTATTAAGGAATATATTTTTTCTGATAGCTAGGCAAAAAAACTACAGATTTATTTCTTGATCATTTAGTGCATTTAATATTTGTTCCAGGTCCACTTAAAATGGTTCTTTTTAATTTAGCTTTCATTCCGGAGAAAACATCGCCAAAAGATTCGGCAATGGCATAAGTTCGGGAATTACGCGCAAAGAAATCATGACCTTAGCAGGCACAAAGCGTGACCTGCTGTCTGGACTGCCCACTCTTGGGTAAGGTCATATGCACTACCGTATGAATATTGAGGGTTAATTCTATTCATATGTGGTTCATGCATGCAAGTACGGCCGGTAGTCAGCTCAATTTTCATTGGTGTGAAAGTCCTGTTGCATATAGCACCCCCTCTTCTTATAGTTTGATGTACGCCCTCAATGTATGTTTACGTTTAGAATACAAAATTGCCCGTGTTTCCGATGTAACAAGTACATGAAACCTGTTGATTAAAATCAAGTGTAATCATTAATTATCCGCTCGTCCACTGACTCATTAATATGGTGTAATAACGGTATTTTAAAACTGCGGACTCTAGTAAACCTAAACAAGATGCCGAACTATAGCAGATTTGGATTCAACGAGAAACGTGAGTCATGTGGAAAACTACGTTGATCGTTTTCGCGCCACGAAAAATTCATCCAACTGTGAAATCACAGATGCGCCCGCAAGCGAGCAATACTCAACAGTGTGGTAGGTCCAGAAACCTATAAACTCATATCCTCGTTCCACGTCACCCACAAAGCCAAAAGACAGTACGTATGAAAGCCATCGTAGAGAAGTTGACAAAAGCACTATCACCCCCATCAATTCAAGTATTATAATGGCCACGACATTATTTGACAATAGATTGAGACGTCAGGGTGAATCAGTCACCACTGACCCTTGCATGTGTGAAGAACAATATGCCACAGATTGCAATTTGGCCTTGATGAACGTGCGTGAATAGGTTTGTAACAGAATCAACGACCCCGTCTGTTAAACGAACATAATGACTGTAACCTGAGATAAGCTTGATCTTAATGAAAGCTGTCCGAAGTTGCCCAGGCTTTAGAATTAGCCACTAACACGTACCATAACCTTGCAGAGAGAGAACCCAGCTTCTGCTCAGTGTTTGAGTCTTGCATCCCCACGCAAGTCGTGTAATCACAATTCAAAGCCCCATGGTGCAAGACCAAGACTTATAAAACTGGTAACCCCCGCAGGGTCAACGCTAGATCCAGGCCACCCCCTCCCCGTAACGGCGACCGCCCCCGCTTTCATCCATCACGAGACCCCCCCCTGTGGTTAATTGTGCAAACACATCCGCATCTAGATGCCCAGCCCAGTGAAAGCAATGTCATAGTTGCGGTAAGATGATCATCTCTCAGATATGCCGCTACAAGCGTTTAACCGCAAGTCTGGATCACAACGTAATTGCATGATGTTGAACTGATGTTGATCCCCCCACAGAGCAATGGAAGATTTCCACATTGATAGTCTCGTTCTCCTGCCCATGAACTCAAGATGAGATATACACAACATTCATATGTGGTAGCAAACTAAACAAACTAGACACTGGTGCAAAATGCAAGTGTTGCCGTTGCCCCTGCCCGTTGTAAACAAATACAAGACAGTGCACCATAATACCCGCCAATCGTGCTACCTGATAGCATTTTGTGAAACAACTTATTTCTTACAGTTGGTGTTGTAACGCTGCCGGTCAACCGTCAAGACATTGAATTTTATGTCGTCGATTTACCTGGTGTGAAAGCGCTTTTGGGCCTCAAGACTGTTTGCGTCTGAATTTGATCGCGTTTTTAACGCGAAGTGGTTTGAAGTACCGCACCGCCCTTCAGAGGATGAACGCGTTTAACAGAGTTTCCACACTCTTCGACAATGAATGTCGGTAAGTCTTTCGGTAATGTAACCATATGACTATGGATAGCTCCGTCACCCCTGTTGTTCGCAGTTCGCGCGGCACGGCGTGTGCCTTCGTCGATGCAAGATAAGGTGCAACAAGAGCTTTAATCGCTGGGTGTTATCACACCTTGTGTACTGAACCTACTGAATGGGGTTTTCCGCTATGTGGCACAGCATAAGAATGCACAGATGTAAATTAGAAGTCAGTATTGCCCCCTCGATTTGACAAGGCGTTAAATTAACGCGCCCGCACGCGGCGGGCGGGGGGGGCGGCCACCCACCCAAGACTGTTGAAGAAGTTGCTGCCAAAATGGATGGTGCAACAATTTTCTCCCGTGCTTGATGCCAAAAGTTCATTTTGGCAGATACCGCTTGACCACCATTCCTGTCCATCTTACCTGTTTTGTCAACCGTATGGCCGTTTCGCTATTACACGCCATGCGTATGGCTTTTCGGCATCGTCAGATGTTTTCCAGCATGCCATGGAAAATTTGTTTGAAGGACTTTTTCCGTGCTCTACTATTGTTTGATTGACATTTTAGTTGGTGGTAGGTTCGCACGAACGGACAGACCGTCCGGAGGTATTGAATCCAGACCGTGCTAAGGCGTGAATCTTAAGTCTCAATCCGTCCCTAAATGCAGTTTGGTGTTTCCAACGTCCCGGCTATGGTTGGACCATTTGTTTACGTCTGATGGACTGAAACCTGAGAACCCGGTAATGGTCACCTGCCGCAATCAGTATATCCCAAAGCCAGACTCTCCGTGCCGTCTCTACAGCGCGATCTTGGTATGGTCACTATTGGCCAAGTTTCTCCCAGATCTCAGTAATAGCAGTCCCAATGAGAGAGCATTTTACACACAAGTGTAGCGTGGTGCTGGTATGACAAACATCAGCAAGCGTATGACCAGATACATAAACTGGTAATCAACGCCCCTCTTCTCAAGTATTATGATGTCACTACACCGGTTACTTTGACATGTGAAATTGCAAGCAAATTTGGTCTTGGAGCCGCCTGCCTTCAAGATGGAGAACCAATTCTTTACGCCTCGCGCACCATGACAAGCAATGCTCAAATAGAAAAAGGAACTATTAGCATTGTTTTTTTGCCATGTAATAGTTCTATTATTTACATCTACGGCAAGCAAATAGTTGGTGGAAAACCGGATCACACCTCTCGTACCCATCATTACGAAGCCAATTCACGGCAATACCAGCAAGATTGAAGAAAACACTATGCTTCATCTTCAGAAATTTGACATTACTTTGGTGTACAAGAAAGGACTGAATTGTATGTCGCGGACACATTGTCGCGCGCCCTACTACTTCCCAGAAACGCGTTGATAATATCGTAGACACAGGAGCATTTTGAGAAGTAATGACCGTGTTCCTATTTCCTTACGGTCCAGAAGTTCTGGAACTCCCATGCATGCAACTGCTGAGGATCCCGTGCCTACAGACGGTTGGTAAATACATCCACAAAGGTTGGCCAAAGTGCCAACTTCCGACCCCATTGTCCTCGCTAGAAATTTTACAACACATTTCCGCGATGATGTGACACTCAAGATGATATTGTCCATGACAAAGGACTGAACCAGCCATCCTCAGTCAACTGCAAGCTACGTAACGTCAAGCTTCTTCCCGAAAGACATCTTGGGCGCAGAGTCAACTTAAACGCAAGGTATAGACCTTGTGTTTTGGTTTCCCTGAGTCATGATATTGACAATCATGTGTCAAGTTGCAGTGTTTGTAAGAGCACTAACCACATCAGGGCCCAAAGAAACCTGTGAAAAGTCACCCATTGTGCCGACAACCCCTTGGCAAACTGTTGAGTAGACCTTTTTCGAATGGAATGGACTCCATTACATGGCGATCGGTGATTTGTACTCATGGCTGGTTTGAACATGGCAATCTCTTGAAAATGATGCTAAATGGTTTCTGGTATGGGTTTGTTTTGGGCCACAATTGATCAGCGAACCATTGTGTGAAGCGCTTAGAGGCCAAGCATAAGGCGCTATATAAACTCTGCTATTATTAGTAAATATCAGAGCGCAACAAAACTGTAATCCAGAAACTCAAGCGTCGTTTTGCACACAGCCGATGTGGTGCCCTCGCCCAGTGATAACTGACAATGCTCGACAGTTCGACTGCCAGGCATTTAGTGATTTTTGCCAATTGGTTGGGACTTTAAGCATATCACAGCTCCCCCTACTACCCACAATCCAATGGCCTCGCGGAGTCCGCTTGTTTAAAAACCGGTGCAAAGGCAACTGTTGGAAAAGACCAAGCGCGACAACTCAGAATTGTACCAGAATTACTTAAACTTCCGCTAACGTTCCTACTGATTCCAGCTTGGATCACCAGGCAGACGCTTGAGTCAAGGCAGACACGACCATCGATACCGACTTTCTGCGTCCCTATTGAAACCGTCTGTCAACACAAGTTACGCCCCAGTTGAAAAAAGGCGCAAGCAACAGCAAACACTGTATGATAAATCCGCTACGCCCTTCCCCCACTGAAACCTGGACAAGTAATTCGGTCAAACCCCAAAGGACATGATAAGCTAGTGTGGTTGTTTCAAGCTCAGGTGATCCCAGATCCTACATGGAATGCGTCAACGGTACAGAAATACCGCGAAACAGCGCATATTTGCCGGTCAATGACCCTGAATCCAAATCCTCAGCAAAACTGCAGATGATGACATTTCTGGTGCACACAGCAAGTTTCAAACAACAGCAAGCTACATGTAATCAGCCCCCTGAACAACCAAGTCACAGTTGTTCAACGGCAACATTACAGCCAGATATGCCACAACCAGTTGTAACACGCTCTGGAAGGCTGTCCAAGCCAAGTCCAAAGGATTTTTTTCTTTGACTATGCCCAGTAACCTTAACACATGCCGCAGTATGTAATTATAAACATGCATTTTATATTTCAACATTGCCTGTTTAGAACACAAAGTTTATGACTCTTGAAAAAATTTATGAAAACGTGTGTAGTTTAAAGTTTAAACCTGCATGTACAGCCTCAAATCAGTACATGTGATATTTTCCACACAGACATTTAGGGCGCAAGCAAGTGTGTATAAAATCAACTGGCAAGTATTTTTCCGCATGTGGATGAACTTCATGCACAGCAGCAAACAACATCCCGCCTGTGCATGGATTACACCAGCATCAGGTCACGCACTAAGCCAATTTGAAAACACGGACATTCGAATTGCTCAGAAAAATCGAAGACCTTGTAAATTTTTTTTTTGGTCAAGAAATGGTTCCTTTTATACAACCGGAAACGTTATGACGGAAAAACTTCTAACAGTCACGTATTTTTGTTTAAAATCCTATTATTAAACCCGGATATGAAATTTCACAGACGCCTACTAAAGTCTGTTGAAGAGACTCTATTTGAACAAAGGCAGTCATAACAATAACCCAGCGGAATGTTGTCGGCTGCTGTGGAGAGGACTTCATGGAATTAACCCTGATATTTTTGTAAATATGTTTTGTGCAAAGAAAAAAAGGACACTTTAAAATCTTGCTGTGCAAGTATGTTGTTTAAGCATGGTACTCCTCAAGTAGCATTTTGTAGATTTTCAGGTCTGAAATGTTTGGGTGGTAATATAAGTTTTCAAAAAATTTTTCTTTTTCTAAAATCTAATTTTTTGCAAAAAATTTATTTTCAAACAAAAGGGAAAGGAAAAATTAGGGGTGTTTATTTAAAAGACCACCTTGTGGAATACCATGATTATGTATAGGATGTTTGAAAGTTTTAAAGATTTTTGGAGTTGAAATGTTAAGGAAAATTCCAGTGATTCTCCCAATCAACAGACAGTATAAAACTACAGAGAAAGTACTGGATTTTGTGTAACTTCAGAGAAATGGACTCTTATAAATGTTATTGTAACAGTATCTATTCACAGATACGAGACTATATACAGGGTTCATACAGGACCACTTGAGTCAAAGAATTCACACAGTCAATCACAGTGGGTGATTCGTTTACTTTTGGCAAGTACATTTAATTTCAGTTAACATCCAAGTTAACTTGTTCTAAAAAAAGGAAGGATGTTGCATATAGCACCCTCTGATATATTTGATGTACGCCCTCAAAGATGTTTACGTTTAGAATACAAAATGGCCTTGTTCTCCATGTAACAAGTACATGAAACCTGTTGATTAAATCAAGTGTAATCATTGTAATCCGCTCGTCCACTAGTGACTCATTAATAGTCAACAATAGCCCCCGGCGGGAGCCATAGTCCGAGCTCCGTAGACGATAACGGAACAAAGCGTGAAAATAATGTTGTGTGAAGAGTCAACTGAATGAGTGCCCTATTCCTTACCGTGTAGCCGGACTGTGAGTACGCCTGACTATAATTAATTCTACACCTGTACTTCTTTTTGTTTTAACCACCCCCTATCTTAATGGTTGTTTTCTATACAATATTTTCAGTGACTTTGTTTCACACTTATATTGTCACGTCCGTGCTGAAGTGGTAAGTGATTTAAATCGATGTTTTCCTGAGAAATTCCAGATTAAAATTCAAGGGTTTTAATTGGGAAAAGTGTTTGGGGTAATATTTCAATTGCTGGAAAAAAGTAGTGTTTTCGCTGAAGTAGTGCACGTTACAACCATTGGTTACTGGTTCAAGCCTTGGCTCAGCACATGTTCCGAATTATGATTGCCATAGCCGGATTTTGTGTTGTGATCAATGTGATCAGTGGCTCGAACCAAAGTTAGCGGGAGCCAGTTGACCTGGCAACAGTCTTATTCTATACTCGATTCATCTGATATGTGACCCCGTACCATTCTTGCGGAGGTGAAAATTCAATGAGGCGCAGGGACTTCTGTTAATCATGTTATTGTGAGGAATGTTAAGCCCTGAAATACACTATTGTGGCGTGTCCCAACATGAATGAAATTGTGTAAGTGGCAAGTGAGTGTTATAATGACCGGATGTCCGCCACAATCCGGTGTGGCACGTGCATTTGAATTCTTTCATTTCCCTCTCCGACTTAATTGAATAGGTCCAAAAAAACTCAGGGGAACCAGGGGAGGGCGGCCAAGAATCCCAATTTCAGACGTCGCCATTGGTTTAACACGTAAAAGTGAAATCTTGACGAAAAATTCTGATTTTTTATATGTTGTCAGGAAATATTTTCTTATTCCAAAACCGTTGGAGTTGAAGAATCAACTCCACTGGGAAGGGTTATTTCTGAATTTTTTTGTATGAATAACGAACGAGGGACGAGGTCGTATGGGGTCATTGGGAAAAACCCCATGCCAGACCAACATCAAAAGCACCCAAATTGGGTGTTTGCACTCCGTATTGCTTAATTTCTTTTGACATTTGATGAGTTGCTATAATAAATGAGGCTGGCCGCCACCGCCTGAGGGGAAACGAACGTATCACGCGAATTCGACATACGGCCCTACTCAGCGAATTCAGTTCACATTTAAGGATGTCGCCTTTTGTACTGTGAGTCTGTGTTCTCCGGTATATAGGCTTGAACATCCCTATATTAAATTCGTCTTACCAAGCTTTTTTTTTTTTTGTAACACGGATTACCAAGGGGGTGGGGGTAGTTACCACCCTCCCCCCACCCGAGAATCGTTGAAGCACCCGATGCTTACGATTTGGTGCAGGGATAGCTATGGTCCTCCTCTTCATCGATATCAAAATAAGTACCAACATACCTCGTATGGCGTCACAATGATGTAATCAAGTCCGCGAGAGTACGGCAAACTTGAAACCAAATTTTTTGTTTTCCCCACAGAAAATATACGAAAATCCAATTTTGCGCTAAAAAGTTAGGAACATCGGATTTTCATGCGTTTTCAGCTGTGAATGATGGCAAATGACTAGTTTTACATTAAACATGGGAGTGTGAGGGTTCACACTCTGGAAATATTTTTCAACATACACCCTAAAATCTCCTTGGGTGGCAACCACCCCCTTACCCTTCGACTTTGACGCATTACCCTAACCCGGTGAAGGTGCACCTTTACATTTTTTTCGCCAAAAATGACCAGAAAGTTGGAAATATGATTACTACACAGAAAACACGATTGTAAAAAATTAATGTAAACCGGCATTATGTAGAAACTTAAAATTTTAGGCAAAAGCTGGTAAAGATACCGGTCATAACCTATGATGAAAGTTATAACTACATATTTGATATGCATTATATTATTTACTTATGTAAAAGTACACATCGTTTTGTAAAAAGGAAAACAAAAAGACATAAAATTAATGTTAAACAAAATATTTAATTATGTGGTTTGTAAACAATTTATGTAAATGCGCGGTAAAAGTTCGAGCAGTTACATTAAAATTATTTGAAGTCATGTCACGACACGAGCGAGCTCGGCACCATTGAAAATGGAGGATCTTGGGGAGAGTGGCGTAGCATCATGGAGTCGTGGGAATTGGGGATTTTTATAATTAACGTATTGTTCTATCTGTACTCGATGCGGTTGTGTACAATATAATCATGAGTTTAGACCAGGGAATATGAGCTGCTTATATTTCTCAGGATGATGGGTCATGACGTAAAAGCTTTATCTCAGTCAAGTTGAACACACAGTGTTCAGTAGTGTGATAGGCCTATACATAAAGTACGTGCGCTTATAGAAGCCCATTTTGCATATGAAGTTTGGGCTCATACGCTACCAAACGGTGTGTTTACCACTGCAGTATTATACAGGCATACAGCTGTCACTTGTAATAACTCGCCTCTCATCCCGGGAAAGTGCCCAAATTGGCAGTCACGTTAGTGGGTTGTTTGTTGGAGCGAATAAACTTGTCATATACTGAAGGGGCTGTGGGACTATTTTGTGTGAATTATTTTCCATAATTAAGTATTATGTAACCATTTTACATAATTGTGTTCATATGTTTACATAATTTACAGGTAAGCATTTTACATAATTGAGTTCCCAAATAGTTTACATAAATAACTAGTGGAAGATTACATTAATTCTGACAAGAGGGGGGATATTAAGTAATTAGGTGTTTTAAGTGTTACAGTAATGATGTGGTACATGTGTACACACTGATAACACATAATTTTGAGTGCACTTTTACATACTTCATGTGTACATTTTTACATTTACAGTTTTACATAATTGTTACATAAAAAGTATGGTGTTCTGAGTTTAATAGTAAACATGCGAATTTTTACACAGGCTGATGCTATTATTTCTCTGTGTGTAGAAGATTTTTACCGCAAGTTTTTGGCATGTTAGCGCACCGGAGCAAAGATCATTAGGGGGAGTGGAACCCCCCCCCCCGTAAGACGAGGGTTAAAAGGCCACTATCAGTGATTCACCCAAAAGAGTCCAAATATTGAAATTTGCAAAAATAATAGTTTCGAAAGTGAAGGATAAGTCTTTAGAATTCTCGTAAGGTTATTTGCACTGAAAAAATGGCAGAAAAGTAGGACGAACAGCAATGTGAAAGATATGAATGTAAATTGAATTTACGTGTTGTAGTAAGTATCCGTATAATATCGTACAGTAATGACAAAATATCCGATTTTTTCTTACTTGGTTGCGTTTGGGCTTATTAAAAATGATGCGGACAGCCCGGACAAAGCCACCAATTTTTTTTTTTTGGTACTTCAAAAGGACATAAATATTGAATTAGAAGGGGAGCCCAAATATCGGAGAATTATGTAGGCAGCTAGGGGGCGTTTTTCAAAATGGCCGCCAAAATACTCATAGAATGGCCCGATTATGGTATTGTGGTCCACCTAAGAGCACGACATTAAAAAGTATTTCTAGTACTTGTAGTATAGTGAGGTCATGACATATATCCATGGCTTAGTAGGATATCTTTACTGAGGGACACCAAAATTAATTACAATGAGGTACTGACACTAAAATTATTAGCATTGCGACAGATTTGAGTTGCACAAAAATTTCAAACACACTGATGTGCGTAAAGCACATTGAAGCGAGAAGGGTAATCCAGATGGGAATCCAATGTTTATTTCCCCCTGCCTGTGTCCACCCCCATCCCTCAGGTGATGGAGTATGTTGCTTGGGCAATTCACTGGTGGTCCATGATACCAGCCTGGTAGGTGACACGCTTTATATGTTGTAGTAGATTCAGCCTGGGTGGGAGGAATGTCTTCCATGGACTTGTTCTTTTGACAAAACAACTCCCTCCTTGCCTCATTGATAGTCTCAAGAGTTACTAGCCGTGTCAATAAAGTCACTACATAGCGTTCCAAAGCCTGAAACGAGGGGATACTGATCCGCATGAGCAAAGGGTTGAGTGCAATGTAAGTAAAGCTGGGTTACATCCGGGTAACAATCCAGGCCTCGCGCTGATTTCTTCCCCTCGGAAGAAGGCTGAGTAGTGTCAAGAGGCCAGTGAACTGTTGAAATACAGGAAGTGCTAGAGCTCTGTTTTTACAAAGAGCATTGAAGGATGTTATTAACGGTAGTATGAAATGTTGCCGGTAGCAAAAGAAACCAGGTGTCTGCTGATGATTAAGTTGAGTAGATGGTGCGCAATTTACCAATGAGGATCACCAAAACATCAGTGTCCAACAGTGGCGTACTTGGCATGTGTAGAAACATTTTGTAAAGCATCCTGTAGATGAATTAGTAATCGTGTATCGGCTTCCTCGTGATCGCCACTCGGCATTTGGTGGTTTATACCTGTGCCGACTACAGAAGTAAGCTAGAAGTGCCAGATTTAATGAACATCTATTTCCCATTGGGCAATCACATGTTGGACTTGTTAGAGATGAATGCCAAAGAGTTCTTTGCTTGTTAGTGGAGTCACGCAGCAAGTCTTTTCAGGTCCTGGTATCTTTTGGCGAACCTGCACCTTTCCGGCGAATGCCTCTGCCTCGCTATTCACGTGTGGGCTCTTTGATACTGCTAGTGGTGTAATATCCCATAACATAACATAACATAACATTACATGACATATTTTGAAAGGCGCCTTTTTTTTCAATAGATACAAAGCGCCTTTCTGAGTAATACGAGAAAGAAGTGAGTTTTGAGCATTGAATTAAACTTTTCAACAATACTGGCACTGCTAATGCGTGATAGCAATTTGGTTCCATAGCTTTGGTGAAGCCACGGTAAAAGGCCTGTCGCCAGCACATTATGTGTCCTAGGAACAACAGGGAGAAACATGGTGGCTAGAACGAGTGGTAACAGTCCCAGGAAGTGATCTACTGACCACCAGACATTCACTATGTAATGGGGACAAAGCCCGTTCAGTGCCTTATAAAACATATAAAAGAGTCTTCAATTTAATACGATCAGATATACTAAGCCAGCGAAGTTCCTTCAACAGAGGGGGTGGTGAGTAAATCTAGGATACCGGAATATGAGACGAGCACACTTGTTTTGAAGGTTTTGGAGTATGTTGAGGTCTTCTGAGTACTACCATTGAGCAAAAAATTAGAGTAGTCTAAGCGAGACAAAATTAAATGATCTAACACCATAGCAATGTATCAAATAAAGGGAATTACGTATTCTAAAAAGTTTCTAATTGCCAGTTAACAGTTTAGCAAGGCTGGACATGTTTAGACATTGACATTTGGTTGTCAAAAAATAACGCCCAAAATGAGAAACATTATCAGATGGGGAGATAGCAACAGCTCAGCTGAAGCTGTACATCATGAAGAAGTTTCATGTGGTTGACTGATGAAGCTCTAAAAATTCTGTTTTTTGCAGGATTTAATTTCAGTTTATTCTCAATCATCCACTGGTTAACATCAGCGACGCAAGTGAGAGTTTGAAATGAAAACACAGTGTCTCCTGGAATTATGGGATCGAAATCCAGATACACCTGGATGTCATCAGCATAAATGTGGTATTTCACACCATGGTGACGGAGGATACGGCCAATAGTGTGTGTATAAAATAACAAAACCAAGGGGCCCAATTACAGACCCTTGTAGGTAGACCAATTCTAGGGTATATTGTCCGAGTAGGTACCGCAGACAGAAACGGCAGGATCTATCCTTAAGTAAGATGAAAACCAGTCACGCACAGATTCTCTGAGGCTGGAATTCATGGTCATTCGGCTCAACAGTATAATCAGTGTCCACAGTGTCAAACCCTGCGGAGAGATCTAACATAATTAGGGAAATGGCTTCTGATTATCAATGCATGTTGGAAATCACTATGAACATAGGCTAGTGCAGTATCAGTACTGTGCAGTGCTTTCTAAGCAGAATGCAGTGGTTCTGAAAGTCATGATTGTTAATATGATCAAGTATCTGTGAAGCGACACATTTCAATCACATTAGAAATGAGGGGCAAGTAGCAACGGTCTTAATTTCTCAAACATATTCTTATCAATACTACTGTCATGATGCTTGACGAAGTTGCCTGGAAAGAACCTGCCAGATAAAGACATATTTACTATGCGGGTTAGAAATGGTAATAGTTCCGAAATTGTTGTTTTAAATAGCCATGTTGGCAGAATATAAGAACATGACTTGTTAGGACACTTGTTTACAATAGTTGGCATTTCGCCTCAGACACGTGTTTGAATTCTCTGAGATTAAATCTACATGGAACACCTGCGATGTCGACAGACACATGTTGCATGATATTTGTACAAGATTGTCAACTTCACCACGAATTTTGTCGACCTACTACTGAAAAAACTTGCCAAATTATTGGCAAGAAGAGAGGGACATTCAGTGTCAGGCATAGGTTTGTCATTTTGTTCAAGAGTTCATTTACGATAGGATACATGCTTAGTGCTACAGTCTTTAAGTTGTCTTTGAAAATTACAGTTTTTGATTTGACCACAGTCTCCCATACAACATCAAACCTCTGTCAGAATTCTCTAATTGCCTTAAGATGTGAGGCACAAATAAACAATTTTCAGCATATTCGTCAAAGGTGGCCCACATGTGTGGAAGAAGATGTACACAGCGGAGCTATCCAGGACTTTAACTCAAAGGTTGCGGGATTGCCCGCCAATTCTTAAGGGAGGGGTATGGGGTGGGATCTGAAAGCAAGTGAACTTTGAAGTGATTTTTCTTAATTTCCCTAAATAGTGGTAGATAAATGGTAAACATTATATTTTTGCCCATGTCACAAAGTTTTAGAATTCATGTCAATTTTTGCTCTGGTTTGCCATGGTAACCACGTAAGGCATCTGATTGGATAAACACTAGAACGGGACCGTAACTAAAATACTAAACAAGCTACTGGGACGAAATTGGGTGGCAGTGCAGGGGTTGTAAATACGCAGTGAAAAAAAAAAAAACCCCCCCCATGAAGCCGGATGTTTGATACCGTTGCCATTGCAACCGGCAATCGACCAAATCATTCATGGCGTAATTGAATTGGAACACAATTTTGAAAATTCGCCACCCACCCCCCCCCGTTGCTTCCATGGTTCACTAGCCATATATGTTGATGATATGTTGTTGCCAAAATTTATGTGCAAGCATGTAGCGTTATCGAGTTACGTTTGTTTTAGTTTTGGTTGTTTGCGTAATTTAACGAAACGAGTTATAGCCTCGAAACATTTAGATCAAAATTGAGGGCGCTTTTGATGTGAATATGGATTTTTTCTTTAAATTTCATTTCTACTGAAATTATATAATTATTAATGAAAGAATCATCGAAAACGGTGATCCATTGTCCTGTAATTTTTAAAAATAATTTTCTTAAATATCCGGGGTGAGAAAAACAATAAAATACATAAACATCACTTATCCAGTACATTTAATTATTTAAATCAATTAAAATTAATCATAGAGTTTTTTTTTACTTTTTTTATTTTTATTAATATATCTAAATATATCTTTTAAAATCTTAAATATTAACCCATTTAAATTTTTCCATGATAAAAGTATAGGAGACTATGGTTTTTGGCAACTTTCGCGTACACTGCTTCACTGATCAAGCATTATCTCGGAACCGAAGTCCGATTGCGACGAATAAAAAGCATTTTGAGATTCAATCTACACAATTAAGGCCCATTGATGATACTAATTTCAAAGGGAACAATTTTTTACCAAAGTCACACCCCATACCCCCCCCTAAGAAGATCAGATTTAACAGGAAAGCGTAGCTTGCCGCCATCAGATAATGAGTGGCGGGTATGGGTGATTCTCGTGTTCGAAGAATGCACTCATATCACCCTTCTCTATGTTGCATCACGATATAGAGTCGGGAGAAAAAGGCAAAATCATCCTCTGCGCATTGCAATCTTCTCAGTCTGCTTTGGTGCATTCTTCAAGGAACATTTGAAGAGGGGAGAGAGTTTTTCTGATTGGTTCATGAATGATGTGTACGGTATACAATTATAACGTACAGTATTGCAGTAATTGTGTTTTGCTCCTTGCCAAGATTCAATTGAGGGAATGTCGGACTACATAATCATCATAACATTTGCGGGTGTCCAAGGAAGGCGTTCAGGAGTGTCATCTAAGATGGATTCCCCATATCACTGATGATGAGTCAAAGCTAAGACTTGCTGTGGAAAGTTTCTGTGTAGCGAACTTTTCATGATGTAACATCTCCTCTCCAGCCAAAAGTGTAATGTTCGCTTTCGAACTTTAAGGAGTCGTGCTTGCTCCGGACTGCTACGATCCAGTTCCTAAAAGCGAGGATTTTGAGTTAGTCCAATTGCACCACCGGACCCTTGACTAGAACATTATTTGTTCGTGAGCCTGGTCTATCGGCGTTGATGAGAACCTATTCAGTGTCTTCTGAACAGTCCAGTTGCCATGCCTTCAAAAAATCACAACGAATAGATGAGGGGAAGGCTTGCAT
>JAMKCH010028672.1:0-17815 GCA_023653785.1 Ophioderma brevispina | reverse complement strand
CAGAAGATGATCTGAAAACGCATGTGAAGTCTGCAAAGCGGTACTGTACCGATCAGGCTGGCCATCAGGCCTAGGAGCCGTAACCACAGGCGAACTTCTGCTTCTACCAGATCGTGAACAGTACGAGCGCATTCTACCATGTCGCAAACCCTTTGATCTGTGGGGAAGACCACCCCCATGTCGAATTGGATGATTGTCCACAAAAATTGAGGACTCTGGGACGGAACTAGCATGACTTCTCTTTGTGGAGGAGGAAACCCAATGATTGGACCAAGATGCACACCTCTTGGTGTCCTACAGATCATCTGAAATTAGGAAAACACAAAAGACCAAAGTCTTGGAATATTGTATTTGTAAAGACCTTTTATCAAAAATCGGATAGAATAATTAATTAGAAACGAGTCAGTGAATGCAAAGGATTTAGCAAAATCAAAATAAATTGCCTGTTGACGGAGTCCAAGATGGGTTTCGTACATGGGGAAAACTATGTATATAGCTAATTAAAAAGTGACAGCATTATATTTTAGGTCAGTCAAAACAGTTTTACATGGTTTTTATGATTTTTATGCTTACTTAAAACATTTTTGTGAAACCATGGTTCAAATATTTGACTTATGTTGAGAAAATTACCTTAAATGCTCTGGAAACGAAAAGCTTTTTATTTCCTTTGTTTTTAAGGGACATTAATTAGTTAATATGACTAAAATATAGCCCATATTGCTTAAAACTGATTTTCATCTAAAAATACATGTCTCTAGTAAACAAAATACAGTTGAAATCAGAATCCTATTTCGGCCAATCACTAGGTGAAGTTCATCCGATGATACAGCAATCATTGTACATATCCTAGATTGCCCCTTTAAAGTTAACACTACTGTAATTTCTACTTAAAAGTAAAAGCATTCACACTTTAGGTCAAACAGAAACTTGTAATGGTTTTTTGGTGCTTTTGTGCTTTACTTAAACAGTATGTGCATCATTAAGTTCAAATAAACAATATTTGAGAAATATGACCTTAAATGCTCTGGAATGCTTTTTTTTCTTTATTTTAATTATCTTTAATTTGTTATTTAAGACATAAATATAGTCCCAAATGACTTAAAAGTGGTAAGGCTATTTTCTGAATAAAGCTTGTCGAAGATATAAATCATCAAAATCTCAAAAATCATATTTTTGGCCAAAAATCATCTTTTTTGGCCCAAAAAGGCCAAACCAAAAACAAAAAATTGTAGTTTTGGCAACAAACTCTTATGAGAAACTATACCATATGAGCAGTTGATCTGACATGGTTGCAAGCTTGTTACAAAAAATGCCCAAATAATTTTTTTTCTGTACACATTTATGATACTGGCTGGCTGTCTGTAGAGTTACGCATGAGTTTGGGGAACGAGCCCCTGGAAATGTCATGTTCATAATCTATCTAAAATAATCTCGAGAAATGTTGGTTGTTTTTAACAAACTTAAACATTTCATACCAGAATGTATACTTTATCCGTTTTTCATTTTCTAAGTTTACACAAAAGAAAATGTTGTTGAAACATTATACTTTCCGTCATTCATTGACATCCTTTCTTGTATTTTAATATGGTAATTTCAGAATGAAGATGAAACCAAACCTTTCTATCAACATGAATGGCTGGACAAACAATTCACTCACAGCTGATTGGCTACGCGTTAAATGCAAACAAGACTTCAATGGTGTAGTCGCTATTAGTTTTGATAAGACTATTGCATGATTATAGTGCACATACATGTTCATTTTAAGTGGTAATAACATTTTCAGATGTGAAATACGAAATATCCCATCAGCGAGCTGATGGAACATTTACAAACAACGAACATTCGTAGTGTAATGTAGAAGTTAATCGCACATTGAGAGATTACAGTCGGCATTTATAATTTATACGTAATTGATTTACATAGCGCTTGTTTGGGTGTTGTATTTTGGTATTTTTATTGGCATGGATGTGTAACAAAACTACGCCCTGTTCTAAGGCTGTCTTGCTAAGAACCGAACAAACTTGCAATTTTTTTTTGACATTTATCTCAATTATTTTGAACATTGTGTTTACAGGTTGAAATCAGTGCATTGAAGGGGCTTACCCTTTCTAGAGAAAGATTCCAATAAAAAATTAAATGGTATACTCCTTGGTGTCTGTTGTGCACACTGGATATAGGAGCCTGCTAGTCTGGGTATTAAAACCACAAATACCTATTGTGGTCAGGTGCAGTGGCTATGCTACTTCAGGGCGACAGCCTTGTTCTAATTGCTTGTGGTTGTAATATTCCCGGATAAACTTATATCATTTTTTGCAAATGCAGAAAAAAGCTTACAGATAGAACAAGGCGCTCTGCCTGGTGGGAATTTATTGAAAAATTGCTATTGGACGGCGCAAGCATGAAATGGCCAGGTGGAATAGAGCCATCACATTAGGGGCTTGATAAAATGAATTTTGCCATGGATGCATTTTTAGTGTTAGGGAGGTGGGAATAGGTCCACTCCTCGTGATTTATGCCTAAATGATATGTGACATTATTTGTATCAGACGTGTGAACCAGTGAATGAAGTTGGTAGAGCGCCTTGAATAAGGATATAACATACCGCAAGTGGTGGCTTGAATCCGTGGATAAAGAAAAGGGCGAGTACTTTTTATCTGATTTGCGTATCAAAATTCCGAACTTGGATTCAAAAAATGTTTTCCCTGTAAATGTTCCAGATTTTAGAGTTTGTAATATCGTGCACCATGACCTGTACAGTTGACCTCAAGCCACCAAATATTATTGATCTTGCTTATTCTGTACTGGTCTGAACCACAATCACCTGTTAGTGATAGATTGAGACATCATCGCTTTGTGTCTACTTGCAGGACGGTCTGAAAATTTTCAAAAACACTTCATTTTTTTCCACATTTGTTGTTTTTGGTCCTACATTAAAGCTAGTAGGTATATGGAATTGTACCTACTTACTTCTTTGATTTATAAGCTAAAAATGCTTTTCACATTTTTGATTCTCCCACTTTATCGCTCCTTATTTTTGAGATTCTTTTTTGTTTTGTAATACGATTTTGTGTAGCGAATTTTAATAATTATTAATTTCTGTAATCTTTTTCTCTTTAATTGTTTTGATGTACTTTTTGTATCTCAATGTTCATATTGTTGTAAACAACTCAGAAGCAAACAATTCATCGCTTGCGCTATCTGCTACCAGTCAGCCCACAACCGTTGCGCTTTGAATCATTCTGATGAGGCCAATCATTCCATCACTGAATCTTGGTATTGCAAACGTTGTAACGGGTCACTCCTGCCATTTACCATACATGAAGATGAAGAAAGACTTTTAAGCACAAATTAAATCAATTTTACAATAATCATATAAGATTTACTTAAACTAACAATCAATTTCACTTAAACGATACTGGCGATAAAACCTCTAATCTAATCGAGTACCATGATTTAAACAACAACTATGTAATTACCATTGAGCGATACTTTCAATGACCTAACTAAACACTTAACTAGTAGGTATATGGAATTGTACATACTTATCTTTGATTTATAAGCTAAAAAATGCTTTTCACATTTTTTGATTCTCCCACTTTATCGCTCCTTATTTTTGAGATTCTTTTTTGTTTTGTAATACGATTTTGTGTAGCGAATTTTAATAATTATTAATTTCTGTAATCTTTTTCTTTTAATTGTTTTGATGTACTTTTTGTATCTCAATGTTCATATTGTTGTAAACAACTCAGAAGCAAACAATTCATTTCTTGCGCTATCTGCTACCAGTCAACCCACAACCGTTGCGCTTTGAATCATTCTGATGAGGCCAATCATTCCATCACTGAATCTTGGTATTATTATTATTATTACATGGATTTATAAAGCGCATTTCCAAAATTGACCAATGCGCTGTTTAAATACGAAAAAATTAAAAACAAATACAAAAATACATAAACAATCAAAATCTTAACAATACAAAAGACCCAGGAATTAACAAATTAATAATTATCCTAAAATAAGCTCAGCCATACGATTGATAAAATGTTTAAAAACAACATGCAGTGATCATAAAGAGTTGCAACACTAGTAATTAAAATACCAATATACATGCATATTAACAGAAAAAATCATGATAAAAGTAACCCATATTAGTCATCAATATACAAGATAAAATAGGCTACAATTTATTCCACGGGAAACAAATGAGTTTTTAATAATCTCTTGAAGCATTGCACATTTGGGGCGGCACGAATACTATTGGCCATGTTGTTCCACAGTCTTGGGCCTAAAACCGAAAATGATTTATCGCCAAAAGACCTTTTAGTGATAGGAATGGTAAGGCGTGTGGAATCTTGGGAGGACCTAAGCCCTTGGCGCCTTGAGTTGTAATGGTTAAGTAAATCTATCAAATATCTTGGTGATGAACCATTTAAAAAATTGTACACATGCACTATGATCTTAAATTCGATCCTCTGTTGGACGGGCAACCAATGCAGTTCACGAAGCAGAGATGTTGCGCTAGTACGTTTGCCGACCTGATAAATAAGACGCGCAGCGCGATTTTGCAATCTCTGCAAACGTCGAGTATCGGTCGCAGACAAACCACCAAGCAATGAGTTGCCGTAATCCAACCGGGAAAGAATCAACGATCTTACTGCATGTGCACAGGTAGATTTGTCGATGAAACGACGGATTCTCCACAGGTTTCTCAGATGAAAATTAATACATCTAAAAAGGGAACTAACATGAGCTTTCATAGATAAACTACTATCGAATATGATACCAAGATTTTAACCACCTCTGATGGGGCAATCACAGAACCACCGATTCTCAGGTGAAGAGCAAGGTTAGACACATAAGTTGCAAGTCCAGATGAAGCAATCAAGAAAAACGCTGTTTTAGAATCATTTAGTTTAACTTGTTAGTTAGCATCCAAGATCGTATTTAAGCGATGCATGGTCACTCTAAGCTGGCAGATCTGTACTTCCTCGAATTGGGTCAAAACCTACATACAACTGATATCGTCGCATAAATTGATAACAATATTCAAACGCCTTATGATATTAGCGACAGGTTGAGATAAGCAGTGAATCTTTTTTTGTTGGTGGACCGCGATGACCTGAGGAACACCACAAGGCAAGCTGTCATTTGAGTAGTCTCCAAGGACACAAACCCTATTGGTACGATTACTAGGTAGCTAGTAACCACTCTTTAGCAGTACCTACAACACCATATTCATTATTCATACGCTCATAAGAATTTGTATGATATAGAGTGTCGGAAAGCAAGGAAAGATCCAGAAAACTAACAGAAGGGCTCTTCCCCTACAAGCTCGTTAAACAATCATTCTTACCTTAGAGAGCTGTTCTGACTGTGTAATGACGGTCCGCAGATGGTATGGTTCGTGAGATTATTATCGGAGATGCTTTTTGAATCTAGAAATAGCCGGATACTCAACGACTTACCCAATGTGGAGATTTGCTACAGGGCGGTAATTTTTAAGGAAATCTGGATTAGGGTAGGTTTCTTGATAGTGTTGTGGACAACAGCTTGACGAGAATGAGAGGAAAGGAGCCAGAACATAAAGTATATTAATGTATGGAAGTGATAACTGGAAACAATGGTATCCATACTCGCTTCAATAACCAGGTTGGTAATGGATCAAGAGGGCTACTCTTGTTAGGAAGCTTTTGATGATGTTCTAACCTCCTCTTCATCAACAGCGGTAAAATTATTAACACCTGTGTACAATTATTAAACTTGCTCTTCATAAATTGCATTGAAGCATAGCATTTACCATTGATAACACCTCATTCAGAAAATCAGGGATACAGCATTGTCGAAACTTCATTGTTTCTGACAGAAGATGATGATTTTCAAGTTCAGTTCTTATATTGTAAACTTTGTCAGCAAAAAAACGAAAATTGATTACTGAGTCAACATGTGACTGATGCTGGTTAGTTTTTTGACCAGATGAAATTAACAAATGTTGAGAGTATGTAATAGTTTTGACGTTAGTATTTTCAAGAGTTTCTTTGAAATAACTTATTTTAGTATTGTCTTAATCAGCTCAATCACCTTGGTGTTCTGGGCCCAGATTTGTCACGGTCTACATCCAAATAGTCTTTCTCCAGCAACGCTCAAGTCGGATGGATGGCAAAAACGTTGTAACGGGTCACTCCTGCCATTTAACCATATAATTGAAGATGAAGAATTTAAGCACAATAATCAATTTTACAATTAAATCTATAAGGAGTGACTTAAACTAACAATCAATCTCACTTAAACGATACTGGCGATAAAACCTCTAATCTAATCGAGTACAATGATTTTAACAAAACTATGTAATACCTTGAGCGATACTTTCAAAGGACCTAATAAACACTTAATGTTCAGCCTTAGCCTAATTCATTTTCAATCCGCAGTCTAATAAAAGATCTGATAGAATAACATACTTAAAAACACTAAACCATAAATTCCCCTTATAGCTTTTAGTGGAACTTGGTTGAATGGTAACAAATCCGTACCGTCTCTAAATAACATTGATGTTTATTCCATGCCCATTTCCCATTTAAAATCGCTATGATTATATTTTTCCTTTATCGGCAAAATCGAAAAACAATACAAATGCAAATACAAATGAGACGTATCGCACAAACAACAGACAACCAAGTCGATAAGCAAGGATAGCCCATAAAGTTGGCTGGGATAGGCCAATTATTTCCAGTGGGGTCCCAAACAAAAACTAGGGCCTGCAGAAAGGTGATAAGCTAAAAATTAACGAAAGAGGAGGGAGCGCCAGGGAGATAAGCTATACATATTCAGCCAATGCTTGGTTCACTGCCATAGTAGACAGATGATCTTGACCTGGGATTTAAAGGACTTCTTGTGGTCAAGGACTTGATGGTAATCTGTAATGAGTCCGCAAGGGTACCATGATAGAAAAAAGACTGAAACTAATTAGGGGCGATGACAAGAGATGAAAGACAACCTAAACATATCATCGGCGTCATACTACAGGTCTCCTGACAGATGCCAACCATTCAGGTAGAGAAGATAGGCCCTATTATGGTTCCAAGGTCATCCTGGGTAAACGTTACCCATGCTCGATTTGTTGAAATGTGTTAAATCGTTCCGTCTTGCCTTATTTCACAATGTTTGGCATTTGGTCTCGTAATTAGTGGCAAAAAGGGTCTACATGGTATCTATGGGTCACCAAAACTTGACCTCAATTGTATACAGAGCTGTCACCCAAAGAATGAAAATTAATTTTCTGCTTCCGTATGTTCAAAGCAATAATGACACAGGTTTCAACAAAATATGAGGCATTGTTTTTTTTTTGCCCCAGAATTGACCTTGAAACCTTATCAGGGCTGTAGCCGTGTAATAAAGGTCGGAACCTATACAAACATTACCTTTTTCACTTATATGGACAAATACATGGGGGACATTCAAAACAATGGACTTGATTTCAATTACCCCGGCTACTAATTTTACCCCATTATTTGACAAATCCCCATAATTCCCAGAGGTTGGACCCAAAAAATTGCGGTTCAGCACCCTTCAAACTATAGAAAAACATTTTCTACCCTTCTTCCCAAACTTCTAGAAGGGGACTTTGGTTTATTATAACCCTACTATATGGCATCTCCTGTGTTTGAGTTATGCAGTAAAATATTCGTTGACATTGTATTAATTAAAGAGCAACAACAGAGCGAGTTAAAAATTGACCCTGGTGTGTCGGCCATTTCGAATTGTTAACTAGAACATAATCTATCCTATCAGGCGCGTAGGCCAGTCTGGTGGTTCCGAAGGGGCAATTCCCGGTAGGTGCAAAGAATGTCCCGATCCAAGCAAAAATTTCCCGGTCGCAAGGGCAAAAGAATCCGAAAATGGGGATGAATTTAGCATGAATCTACGTTGTTTTATTTCCCGAGTTCCCCTCCAAGCTGTTTTTCAGAGGGGCATTCTGTTCCCCCCCCCCCCCTTTACGCACTGTAACATAGGTGGATCATCTGAAAGAAAAAAGCTAGTTATTATCTTTAATTTGCTGCAAAGATCATTCACATCTGGTAGGTATAGAATCCGAGTCAGTCGTTGAATCAAGTGGTCAGTTTTGCCCCCTGTCCACAAATTCCACATTAAAACGAACGGGTTCAGCAACGGGAAATCATTGTCAAAAGGAAAATCGAGCTATTTATTACTGCAGAATAAATGCGACGCTATTTAACCCACAAAATTCAGTCACAAATAATCTGATGCATCATCACGTTTCTACGTCTCATCACTCATAACAATCATTTTAAAAAAATAAAGTAAGTAAACTTGATACATGTAGACAGTTTCCGGAGAAGTTGAATGAATCATAATGAAGGTGAAGGAACAGACATCGGTGACAACTTTTGAGGTTTAAAGTATTGTCCAAATTTGACGAAACCAAAATATGCCAACATTTTGCGAAAAGTGTTTGAATAAACCTTACCATTGCACTGGCATTTACACCTTTAAGATACACTTATTTGACCCAGAACAGACATTCCTTATCATTTTGGGGAGTCATTTAAATGGGAATCGGGGATGGGGGGAAAGCTGACTATTGATCAAAGATTGTGCTTGGCCCCGATACTTAAACGATTGGATTATCTTTGCAGCAAATTAAAGATAATGAAATTTTTTTTTTTTTTTTTTTTTTTTTAAAAATGTTATTAAAAAATTCAAATGGGCGGACACAATCAGGGGGTAAATTTTTTTATCGCCCTCCTGTATTTATTTCCGGTAATAATTGTAATACAGGGCGAGTCAAAAAAAAATACCCTGAAAAAAAATCAAAAATTTTTTATTGTTAAATAACATATATACATCTAACATGTGGTATCATGCACAGTCTATTTCATTATCTTTATTAGCTACAAAGATATTTCCAATCGGTTAAGTATCAGGCCGAGCTATAATAAAGCTTTTTAAATTAAATCAGTAGTTTCTTTTTCCCTTAGCCACAGATGCTCATTTGATGCACTGCAAGCCACGAGAGCAATGACTCCCCAAACTTCTGATCAGAGTATGTCCTATTTTTATGCCAAAAAGTGGTATCTTACATGTGTAAAAGCCATTGATAATGTTCAGTGTTATATTTGAAACACTTTTTTCAAGATGTGCATATTTTGGTCTTCCAAATATAGACAATCTATAAATCCCCCCACCGTAAAAAGTTGTCACCGATGTCTGTTCCCTCATATGGTATGGTTCATTCCACTCAAATTACTTTAATTTATAATTATTAAACGTAAGAGGGCATCCCCCCCCCCTCGATGGAATTTGACTGCTTTTTTGTGGTTCAAATAGCGTCACCCTTTATTCTGTCAAGCCAATAAATGTCCCGATTTTCTTCTGGGTCACTTATATTTCATTGGCTGAACACCGTTCAATTTTAATGTGCATCCGTGACAGAGCATAAAACCCACTATTTATTCAAACGACTTGTAGTTCGGGTCTATACCTAACCGATGTGATTATCTTTGTAGTAATTAACGATAATGACTAAGTTTCAGAGAGTACCACATCGGTTTTAGTTGTGTTACTTAAAATTCAAATGGCGGACACAATCGGGGTCAAGTGTTTTTTTTGACTCACCCTGTATATTATAACATAACATAACATAACAACATCATTTGATATTGTCGGGGCCATTTTCCACTTGATACAAAGCGCACTGAAAGAATAACAACAGAAAGAAAAGATATGAGTACCTCTGCAGGTAAAACAAGCGTCACATTTATATATCATCAATGTCCTACTGAATGAAATGCTAATAAAACTTATTTGAATTGAATTGGAATCTGAAGTGTATGTTAGGATCTATTGTTGAAGAAAGCATTACCGATGTTTCCGATCACGACGAAGATGAGTATAGGAATATCCTGGAAAAATAGAAATACTATGTTCTTTAATTAAATCCATTAAGCTGAGAAACAATGTAATGACACGAGTAATGAAATACATGATAAATGTAGAAAAAGATCGTAAATGACACCAGAGCAGAGCAGAGGCCTGTTTCGCAAAAACATACGATCGATTTTAAGTGTGATTTATCAAGCGTAATAGCTCATGAGCCCATAACCGAAACCCTGCACCCCGGGGATTTTTTGGAGACCACTATTTTTGGAAACCTTATATATATAGCTATCAAAATCAGGTTGTCTGCAAAAATCCCTATCCTGGGTTAAAGGGTGAGGGCGCTTTTTTTTCAAAATGGCGGCCAATATTCACTTAATGCCCTTTTTTGACATATCGTAATTCTTGATGCGAATTCATGCACTATGCGACTACTTAGTCCCACCAAAACACACCAAGGAATAGTTGAACACCTTTTGGCATGCTTAACCTGCCTCTAAAGGACGTATATTTCAAAATGACCACCAAAACAATGAAACACCGTGTATTTACACACTTAATGCCTCTTTAAAGGCAAAATGCCGGTCACCTAATTATATACTTTTTCATGCACCTGTGGATTAGTTTGAGGTAAAGTAAACACTTAAAAATGAAGTAGTTAACCTTTCAAGTGTGTAAATAGAGGGCGCTTTATGTAAAAATGGTCTATGACAGGGGACGGACATCAAAGTTAATGCACTAAAGTTGGGGAAGAGTTATTTTGGGTGCCTGTAGAAACATATAGGAAATATCCGCTAAAAGTTCGGGTTTTTTTTAGGGTGACCATTTTCTTTCGGCAGACATCGCCCAGTGCTGAAATGTGGCACAGAGAAAGAAAAAGTAATTTAAGGGGGATTAATCTGGCGCTCACCAGGTGAGCACCAACTAGATTTTTAGTAAAAAACCTTTATATTTTGAATTTCGCGCGTTTTCAAAAAATCCCTCACACTGACAAGCATTTTAAAATTTCGCTCCTGCTACTACCTGTTTACAACACATCGCATGAGTATGTACGTGATATAATTCTAATGCAACGGATCAAGAAACTGCATGTAACCATCTTACTGGTGAGCTTAGGACTAGCCTTTAAACCTGCAAGATTTTTTTCCGATATACTTAGCTGACTTGCAATGTGTGTGGGTGCGTGTTGTGTGTGTGTGGGCAGGTCAACGCTCAGTCACTGAGGCTAGCGGCAGCCATGTTGCTGGGGTGGCCGCTGGGGCATTTTCCCCTTTCCGCTACTATAGCCCCTGTACTACTGCTTACGTTGTTGTATACTAACGGCGACAAACAACGCGCTGGCTACTTCCATCTCGAACGTGAGTCTGCGACTGGAACTGCTTCGAACCAAATTTTCATTTTTTACCCCACACTTCACATCTCAATATAGAACGTATCACTGTAATAGGTGATGATGCCCACGTCAGACTTCTGCATGTGATGTAATCAGAGGGATTATTCATTCAGTATATTTAAGGCAATATTAGCACATTTTTTTGAAGAGCGCCCCCAATTTTTCAATTTGGAGATTTTACACATTTGCATTGGTACTGCTAGTAAACTATACTTTTGAATGGTTAAGCTCGTATATGTCTATGTGTCACAAACGAAAGGAATTTTGTACTATAAAATTATTATTATAGGGATCCCCGATAATAATCCAACGCTGTCTGGAAACGGCCTTCCAATGTGAAATAGCCGGACATAGCGGCATGTACGTGTCTATACGCTCATCCATTATAGTTGTTTAAATAGTTCAGGCAAGCCAGTTAGAGGTTATTTTCTATAGAGGTGGCACTATTTCATCATGGGACGGACATAAACTTAGCTTTTCCCGCTCTGCCGTTAAGTTCCCCTCATCTGGATACCACTTCTAATTACAAAATCGCTTATTTTGTGATAAATACTCATTTTTTTAGTCATTCTCGTTCGCCGGTTAGTTCCTCAACAATTACCAACGTAACTGTTTCAATATCAATTTTTGAAAATTGGGGGCGCTCTCAAAAATTGCTATAATTGCTTTAATATTATGGGTTTAGAGCCTGCTTGTTTGCTTTCCCGGCTTGCTTTGTTCTCTATGTCACAACAAAATAATGTACATAATACTGGCAAATATGAAAGTGTAATTGTGGTTTAAATTTTAGTGTGAAATTCAATTTTGCACACACATTGATCGAGTTGCAGTGCAATGGCATGGCAGTGGTGTTTATAGACCCTGTCATATAGGCCTAAAGACTACGTTTCTAATACGTGGGCCACCGGCGCTGACATGGCCAACAACTTGGGCAGTACTCAATTCTTTTCAAACAGTAACTTTTTTAATTTCAGTACCATTTTGTGTATTCAACAGACTGTACGCCTGGGGCTGCACGATATCAAAACATTCGTCGGGGCCGCGGGGTTGTTTGTTTCAGGCTTGCAAGCACTTCCAACGCATGCGCCAAGCCGAATGATGTGTTGGTTTGCCGGTCGTTGCAGGCCCCCGTTACTAATCCAAAACGTCCCCCCCCCCAAACCCGGTCTAATACGCTTGCCTATACACTGAGACCACAACCATGGCCGCCTAACCACATAACATGGTTTTTCTTGAGTCTTGATGTGTTGACGGATGTTACTAAGTGACCAACAAGCTTCTTCTATACGCCTGCACTGCGAGAGCTTTCAGGCAAGGAGTGTACGCGGAGCGACGCAAACCAACGCGTCCACGTAAGTTGTTAAGAAATTACTACGTCTTACACACAGGTGCGTGGTTGTGGTCTATGTGGCTCAGGGATGGAATGCAATGCCCGGGGATCGTCCACCAACACAACACAATATGTTTTTTTTTGTGAACGTTCTAAAAATATTCGAAAAATTTTATGAATGTTGCTAATAATATATGTCAAAACACATCAAATGTCAAATGGTTGGGACTTGGTTGGAAAACATTGTTGCAAAACCTCTTCAGATGTTACCAAGATATTTTAAAAACATGCATGTAATTAATTAAATGAAGCTAATTATCGTGAGAAAAAAAATAACATCTTCTTTGCTGTTACTCAGTATCTGTTAGTACATGTCTTAGGGAATGTTTATCACATGTCACATACTAGGAGTAAATTTTATCATTTACCTTGTCGGGAATCGAAACTTGTCATTTTGCGTGAGAGTCCAATGCAGTATCCACCAAGCCACGGTTACTTACTCACCTTATTGTGTTATTTTAAATATATAAAGCATCCGTTTGGGTATTTCTGTTTTGTTTAGTTAAGCAAACCCTCAATATATTGTTCGGTGTGTAACCAAGAAGATGTTGTTTTTGTTGCTGTTATTTTAAAGTCTAGTGTTCCTGCGGATTAGACATGCGTATATATATATATATATATATATCATAAAAATGTTTGACATTTGCCTAACATCATAAACATGTTTTCGTCATGAGGTGATATATACAGATATCCATACAGTTTACGGTAACCGTGTTTTAAACCAATACCAATATCATACTTGATTACATTTCCAAAATGTTTCGTAAACATTAAGATAAAAACAACATCTTGATAACATTTTTAAAATGTTTTGAAAACATTAGGAAAATGTCAGCAGAAAATCATTTCCGCAACATCTTTAAAACATTTACAGTATCTAAGAGTAAAATGTTCTGATAACATCTCTATAACAAAGGCTTACGATATTGTGTAGTAATGTTTGAGAAATGTTGTCTTAATGTTTGATGAAAAGTTATAAATTAATCGGCAAATCGTTTATGAAAGTCATTTTAGGCAAACATTTTTAAAACGCCGTAAAAACATTGTAAAACGTTTTGATAATGTTTCACAAACATTCTCAAACAAATGTTTTTGTAAAATATTAATCCGACCTTTGAAAAATATTATGAAAATGTTATGTGTTTGCTGGGCATGCCTCCTGTTCGGCATCTGTTCCGGCGACCGGCCTGAGAGTGCGGGAGCCTGTCGTTTTATCTGGAAAGACAATCTTGGAATTGGCGCACAGGATACAGATATCAAAGGGAGACTCAAAGGGCCTTTAGAACCATCAGCGCGCAAGTCCATCTGGGGCACAGGTGTATGCTTTCCGTCTGCGCGGCCGTGCCAGGCGTCACCTTTGAGTGACCTGATCTGGAGCGCCCCTGGAGCACTGTGATAGTCCAGCTGTTTACTTAGAGTCACCTTGGACTGCACTCTCTTATAAGACCCACATCGGAAGCAGTGGCGTAGCTAGGGAGGGCAAGGGGAAGGGGACACCACCTCAGGGGGCGCTGAAATGATGTTTCGGAAAAATGAAAACAAATACCCTTGTTGTGATTTTTGTTGTTATTGTCACAGGCAGTATAGTTCATCTGCTTCAAGATAATGAGATAACGGAGATCTATCCGAAGGCACTCATACATGCTATTTAACTCAAGAGCTTCCACAGGCTCCGAACCCTGGACCCCGCCAGGGGCAGTATAGTCCATCTGCTTCATGATTGATTGTGAGATAACCGAGAGCTCTCCGGATGCGCTGAAACATCCTAAAACTCAAGAGCTTCTGGGGCTCGCCCCTTGGCCCCCGCAACGTTCATCATAGTTCATCTGCTTCAAGATAAGGACAAAACCCTCTCCAAAAGCACTCGAACATGTTAACTCAAGAGCTTCCGGAGTCTCTGCCCCTGAACCCCCATAAGGGGCCTTTCCCCATTACCCTGTATGCCCGCATGCCCTGAGATCGACGGCGATTGCCCTGTGCTGCTTGTGTGTGGAGTATGCTTGCCCTGTATGGGAGGGGTCAGTCCCGTCGTTGGATGCCTCCTGCCGGCTTGTCGCGGGGTGTCTTCGGCCAGCTCCAGCGGACAACTTATACATGCAGCAGTATAGCATGCAGGAGAATAGCTGTATGGAGGCCGGTTGCTGACCGCCTTAGGTCCGAGGTAGTTTCTTAGGCAAGTCCGGTCCTTTGAAATAGTCTCTAAGGAGTTTGGGGGAGTTGGCTTGTGGAAAGAAAGCCTTGCTGTCAACCAAGTGGCATCTATTGGTTTGAGCCTGGTAGGCGCATTCACCCCTGGGGCGGGACTTCTCGTGGGTGAGTGGCGGTATCTCAGATGATAGACCAGAATCGGCAGATCAAGGTTTTCCTTGCAGAAGTGAGTCTACTGGAGCAGTCATGCACTGGAGCATCTATTGGTCTGCCCAAGTTGGTGCAACCATGCACAGACAAGGGACCTTGCAGAATTCAGTGAAGCAGCCAGACCATTGTATCCCACCTCTGGCTAGATCACATTTGGGAACCAAGTGTTGGATACGATAAAGAATTTCAAATTTAATAATTCATTGAGAGTATTGTTCAATTGGGGATCTTTAGCAATGCTTTTCCTTGGTATAAGAGCTTAAATGCAGCTCACTTTGATCAGGAAAATTGATATTATCTTTCCTCCTCCTCTCGTGAGTCAGTCTCTTAATTGTCTTCTTCGGTATCAGATTATTGTTAAGTCAAAACCTTCAAGTCGTGGCTAAGTAAGGTTTGACGATGATTTGACTTCAAAAGGACAAGTTCCCTCGGAAAATGTCGGCCAATTTCCACAGGAGGGGGGGGGTTTTAAAGTTCTACATGGGTAATTTTCATAATGGTCCAAAGAACGTTTAGTATAGCTCAAATTGTCCGTGTGATAACAAGGGAGGTAAAAAAGTCAATGGTGACCTGTCTGTAAAAGGCATTTATGGAGAATACAGCAAATAGGCTAATATGTCAATGTTCATTCAGCAAAGGTCAAGGTCGTATATGGTTTGATTGAGTTTAAAAGTATCTTTAAATGTGATAAAAATTACATTGAATAAATTATGTAAGGTATACCTACAAACTTGGCATCTGGGAATTTGTCCCCCATGAGTGTGTGGGGAAGGAAAGGGTCCCCCCCCCCTGTAACCACGAGAAGATGCAAAGAGGGCAAATATACCCAAGCAAAGGTGTCAGGGCGCACACGGCCATTGTAATTGGTTGTTTTTTATACTGCTCCTCTATTCAAAAATAATGAAAAGGATTCTTATACTATGGGGGATTTATATTGACCTTTAAAAAAATGATACTCAGAGACCTACACACAGATTTTTGGATCTCATCTATATTATCTCACTATTCATAAAATCAGCTTTCACCTGCTTTCACTGAAACTATTCATGATGGAGTTGCGTGTTATTTGAAAATTCTAGGGTTTAATCATCATAATGGCCTCCGTCAGTCGCAGCGACTATGATAAAGCGCCCACATTAAGTACAGCTTAGGTGAACACGACGTCTGTGGCTGAAGAGGCCAATCCAAGAGTGGCAGCTATGCACAGGTGTACATATCTGGGGATTCACCGCTTTGACTATCAAAAGGATCTGTGCAGCTATCTTTTAGCTCGCTGCTTCGCAATGGTGATGATGTTTTCTCCCAAGCTCAAGGTGTTGTTACGTCTCCGCAAGGTGACGATGGCAGCAGTTAAAGTTTCTCCCTAGCACCCAATGTCGATGGTCAGGGGGTACACATAATCACGATTACAAATATCCTTGTAGGGGAGCATGGGTCGACCAATTCCTCTTGCCAGATGTAAGCTCAGCAGACTAATCTCTTTCGGTAGACGGCCCTCCTCCATTCGACGGACATGGCCCAGCATCGGGTCTGCGTTGTCTAAGCAATGTCTAGATGGTGGGGAGGCCAATTCGAGTCAGGAGCTCTGGAATTGGCACCATGTCCTTCCAAGTGACACCCAGGAATGCGTTTTTTTCCTAAAAAATCAGCCGCAGATGGAAGCTGCTGAGTTTCTTCTCATGCCTAGAGTCTGTAGTCCATGTCTCACTACCATACAGTAAGGTGCTGATGATGCAGGCGTTGTTTTAAACTGCTGCCTTTGTCTTAATGGAAGCTTCGGATTTTCCCACACCCGCGTTGTAAGCCGGGCAAGAGTAGCTACAGCTTTACCAATGCGTTGGCCGATTTACGCATCGAGAGGACAGATGTCACATGATGGTGGACAAGGACCCTAGGTAGGTGAAGTCCTGAAAACCTTCAAGTGGTAATTGTAGATGTGATGACAGGTGGTTGGTTCTTGAGCATCGTGGGCAAGGACATTAGTCATCTAGCTCGAAGTCCTTACAGGACTGTGAGAAGCGATCTATGAGCAGATGAAGTTCCTGCTTGGAATGGGAAGTAATGGCAGCATCAGCAGCGAACAACATGTCACGAAAATCACTATCTGACGAACATTTGTCTTAGCTCTTAGGCGTGCAGGATTGAAGAGCCAACCATCAACCTGTTGTGCATGTAGATGCCTTCTGTGCTGTACCGAATGCTTGCTTCAGAAATACTGAAAAGAATATCAAAAGAGCGTGGGGCCAAAACAACATGTCCTTGCTTAACAACACTGCGAATGTCAAACGGCTCTGTAGGCTGCCGTCAAAACTGTACCGTTGCTTTCAGGCGGTGTGGAAAGAGCTGATGATGCTCAGAAGCTTGGTGGACAGGAAATTTCTGGAGGATTGGAAAGTCCATTTTCATGCCTAACCAGGTCAAAGGCTTTGGTCAGGGCTATGAAAGCAATGTAGAGTGGCTTCTGTTGTTATCTGCACTTCTCCTGTAGTTGGCGTAGAGAAGATCATATCGTTCGTAGATCTGCCAGCACAAACGTCCCCCCGGGCACGAGACTCAGGGATACCCCTTTACGACCAGGACTTGAAGACGCAGCAACGCCAAACACGGGCAAAAACTGCCGACAATATAGGAGGGACATACCCTTGTATGGTCTGCAAATCAATTCTTTCACTGTGTTTCTGTTGAGGGTGATGATCTTTGAGTACGCGCATGTCCTGTGGACCGCTCCTTCATCCCAGCATTGACAGAGAACTTATGTAGTGGGTGAAGCAGAGAGCTGT
>JAMKCH010028671.1:0-25054 GCA_023653785.1 Ophioderma brevispina | reverse complement strand
GATACCAAGGTACTGAGTTTCAGATGTTTCCTCCAAAGTGACTCCAAGGATGTTGTACGATGTTATACCTGGATCTCTTTTCCTGGATACCCTCATGGTTTGCATTTCGATGGGTAAAATTGCATGCCCCACTTTTGGGACCAATTGACCATGGTGTCCAGATCATTTTGGAGAACTTTTTCATCCTCAGGACCATTGATTTGTCTATACAGAAGGCAGTCGTCGGCGAATAGTCTTGTCGTGCTGTTAATATTCTCATGAATGTCATTAATGTGTAAAAGGAATAGATGAGGGCCCAAAACGGTACCCTGCGGGGTACCACTAAGAACTGGTTGCCAGCTGGGGCATTTTCCATTCACACAGACACGTTGGAGGCGCCCAGTTAGGAATCCAGCAATCCACTTTTTGATGTTAAAGCGAACACCGTAGAAGTCAATTTTTGCCAAGAGACGTTGGTGCGGAATGACATCAAATGCTTTTGAAAAGTCTAGGACAGCTAGATCAGTGGTAGTTTTGCAGTCAATGTTCTTAGCCAAGTCTTGGGTTGCGAGTATAAGTTGGGACTCACATGATCTGTTTTTCCTGAATGCATGTTGATTGTCCGCCAGGATATTATACTAATTCAGGTGTCTCATCAGATTGCTGTCAACGATATGCTCAAGGAGTTTACAGCAAGTGCATGTCAGCGATACTGGGCGATAGTTAGCTGGATCAGTAGTAGCTCCTTTTTGAAGAGCGGTGTTATATTAGCTTTCTTCCAATCCAGAGGAAGCTCACCAGTATCAAGCGACTGTTGGTATATAAACTGCAAAATGGGCGCAATCTCCTCGGCTGCAATCTTGAGGGCCTGGTTCGGAATTTGGTCTGGGCCAATTGCCTAAGTTACTATTCTAAATATGAGTAGAGCAAAATACTGTACAGACAATAAAAGACCGTGGATATAATAAAAAAATGACGACAAATATTTTAGTAATTTATTTTTTTTAAACAGACAGGATTAGTACTAGGAGATTTTTGTAGTAGAAAGACATTTTATTCCACTTTTCAAGGTGAACCTGTTTCAACGATCTAAGGCAAACTTGGAATGGGGTAATTTGACAGCGGATTACATAATAGCCTTTGTTTATTTATTTTATTTATAATTATCTTTACCCAGGGCAGCCCGATTCAGCTGCCCGCTGATCTAACACGGTGCCCTGCACATCATTGCACATATGATAATATACAAAATTAAAATACATCCAAATACAATAGTTGCACATGAGATAATACACAAAATTAAAATACACCCAAATATAAAATACAATATTTGCACATATGATGATACACAAAGTTAAAAACTAGTGAACCGTATCAGACAAAAATTGAACAGGATGTACGGAACAAGTTCGTCATTCAGAATCTGTTATAAAATTTGAATAATCCTCAGTAATTTTGAAATTATAGCACCGACTGCGAGGATTGCATTTATTTTGGGACACCCTGTATATGCAAAGCAGCACCCACAGTATGTGGAAGAAGCGGAGGCAGCCATTGCTGTCTATTGTTGGTACTCTATGTTTTCTTTGTGGTCGGCAAAACATGCGAGACGATGAATTTCTAAAGATGACGTAACGTTTTGCCTCTCTATCTATATAGAACCTCTTTGACATGTCCATATACCGCTACGCCTGCATGCACAATCACATAACATGTCATTAATAAAACACCGCTACATCGTCATAGCGCATCTTCATCATGTTCACAGTAACAAATAGCACGCCTTCCAACATCTTCATAATAACAATGTTGATTTGGACCTCCTTCTTGAAATAAAGTCTAATTATAATAGCATGAATTTGGAGATGTCGTCCAACCACAAGAAAAAAGTTCAGCAACCAGTAGAAATGCCGGCAATCCTTGCGGACATGAAATATTAATGACGACAAACAGCAGGCAAACCAATCATGCACCAGATTAGTTGAAGTTCCGCATTTTAACTCGAGCAAGTTCGTTTTATTTCGCTGAACCCTTAGGGATTAAAAACTTCTCATTAGGTCGCTAACAAGATGACGAATCTGCCAGTTTCAGTGGAAATTCATTCCGCACACGCGGCGATCCTTGTCGTAAATTAGATTACATCATGAATCCAACAAGTCGATTTTCCACGCCGTTCACACATTTAAAACTCAGTCTCAACCTTGAACTCATCTTCTTGTTTAAATCAGAACAACTATTACCCAATTCATTATTCCTGGATTGAAATAACAGAAGTCGACGATTAAAGAATATGGTTCCAGAACTCCACAGACACGAGTCATTAACAAAGTCAACGGTAGCGAAGAAACTGACGCAATAGCAGAATCCTGGTAGTGAAACGTTCAGCGTTTAGCATCCGTCATGATCCAATAAACATGGTATACACAAGTCCGTCCAATTGAGAACATTAGTTTAAAGTATAGAGTTTTAACTTCCAAAATTAGAAATGTTCCAGGTTTTCCTCTTTGATTACAACTTGGCACTCATAGCTTAATCGGCGTACGGCAACAGATACATAAATCAAACCCGAAGATGAGCGGTTTTTCTTTTAAAAGAAGGTTGTAGATAGCACTAAAGATTTATGACCTCCACAGACGGCCGTCACACACCAAGTGACGAGATCGGGTATGAAAAGACAGAGGCCGCCACTCAAGCGGCTACTTGATTGGCTGATGGCCCACATAGAAACACGCTAGCACAGGACGACAGAGCACTATTGGATGGCAACCCTGTCGAACCCGAAGAAGCTAGCATATAGCATGAAGGGTGAGATAACCTTGTTTAAGACTCACTTCGTGATTCATAAACGTAAATATATTAAATCGATTATTGATGAGCAAGACGATTATAATAGGGTATACTATGGGGATCTTCTGTGGAGAACACTTGTCCTACCATCTATTAACTATGCATGTGCTACATGGGTATGCGGGGGCCCACAGACATTCAAAGCTTGGAAAAAAAATCAAATTCACATGGCAAGGATTATTTTAAAAGCCACTCGATCCACATGTAAAGAAGCCATGTATGGTGATTTAGGATGGCACTCCTTGGCTTCCATACAAGATGTTCAAAGAATTATCTTAACCGCTTGCTCAATATGAATGAAAATCGTTGGCCGAAACTTGCCTTCAATGCTATGTTTTACATACGCCTCAAGTGTAGTATGAAATGGAGCTGGTTAGACCATGTTGTATCAACTTTGAATTTATGTGGTATGGAGCATATGTATAATATTACCCCACCCACACAGAATCGCTGGACTAAAATATGTAATGATCTCATTATGAATATAGATTCTATTAAGCTACTTGATCAGGCCAAACAGAAATCCTCATTATACAATTATTTTATGTTAAAATCTTCTCATAATATGGAAACATATCTTCTTGACAAGACTAACTTTCAAGGTGTTACCTTAAAAGGACATCGCCGGATAAGGACAGAAGGAGGCCCTCTATAATTATCATAGTTATATTTCACCATCAAGTTTGAGTTGGTGTTTTACAACTACTTTAACAATGTGTTTTTATCCCCAAAATACACTTGTATCAAGAAATAATGAGAAAAGTATGAGAAACTTCAGGGGCGTGCTCTCTGGAAAAAGCAAAGAGTATAGAGTATAGAAAAAAGCATAGAGTATTCCTCTATTCCAATGACCATTTATTACTTAAATGAAGAAACAGGAAGATGTTGCATAGCTGCCCTTTGTTATGGAGCTTTTGTCCTTCATAAACTACAGAGAGGCTACACGAAGCAGCTCTTAATACAATACCCAAATACCATTAGCTTATGCTACTGAGATTTGGATTACATAACCGTCTTCACACCAAGCAGACTCTGGAATACAACACAATGGCCCACATAAAGCATGGCCCATGACCGCGCTTTTGATATCATGAGCCAAGCTAGCTAGCACTATGAGCTAATAAAATTACAATTCTCATGGCACAGTTCAATAGCTTTCATTCACCATTGTATTGAGCAAATACATCAATAGATGATTTTTGATACCCAGGAAATGCATGGTCAGCTGTTGTTAACATGTGCCCATTCAAGGCTACTGAACTGAGCCTTTGATAGATTAGCATGCCTTAACACATAGTGATGTGGCATGGTATCTATGTAATAGGTTGTTGTTGTTTATGGCAATTCCATTTAGTGTTCAGACCCCCAGAAAACAAAAATGCCAAAATGAGGTCTTTCCCCCCCAAGAACCAGAATGCCACAGAATGTTGCTAAATAATATAACACACATCCTTGCAAAGCGGCATTATGGTTCTTGGGGGGGGGGAAGGGTTCATATTTGGAAATTTCAATTACCCATTGAAGCCTGTATTGTAATTTTACATAAAACCGGGAATTTTGTGTAAAGTGGGATTTTTTGAAAACCGGCAAAAGTTAAACTTTGAACATGGCCCTTTAAAATGCGGAACGTTTCAAGTTCATCTGCTCTCATGAAAACTAAAGAGGGCGTCCTCCATTCCTTATCCGGCGATGTCTGTCTTTTAAGGCAAGACCAATCACAATAGCCTATGAATAGTAGAATCTCACGTTGAACAGATGTGATGGTTCTTGCTCACTGTCTGTAACACGGTTATACTGAGATATTTCCATCTCTTTTCACATGCAATTCTCTTTCGTACTGAATAATTTTTAAAGCTTGAATCAAGTTCTATTGCACCATAATACAATCATATTTGGTTAATGTTTATTGCTTTGTGATTTGAATACGAAACTGATTGTTTACTCTTGGTACACCGATCGCGTGATGATGAGCATCGTGGCAACACATTAGTTCATATTTGATTCATTCTGCAACAGGTATCTCAGAAGTGGTTGCATTAAGTAATACGGTATGTTGGAAAATTTTAAACTGTCATGCAAAAATATACTTTTTAAAAATGTTTTCTTTTTGTATGAAAGGCACCACCTTTTAGGTGTGTGACACGAATGTAAAGGTTTTGTTAATGTTCCAAAAAATAAATAAATCTAGGTAAAAATACTACGAAAGGGTTGAAAACTCTTCTCCACGGTGAAATTACTAATGTAAAGAGGAAAGACTTAACTTCAAGGAAATACAGGTAAGAATAGGGTTAGTACATTTTGTGACCCCATTTTCTGCACCCAATTTTTCTGCACCCAGTTGTTTCTGACCCGACTATTAAAAAAATGTTACAACCAACAGCCACATTACTCATATCATATTAAAGTTAAATTATTGATTAATGACTGATTAATAGCCGTAAAATTACATTGTACATTATTTATGTTCGGCGATATATTGTCAACTTAATTGCAGCTCGCCCTAAACATAACAGCCTACACAACAAGTGTGCGTGATTTACAATAACAATGCGAGGTCTGGTACAATATCACCACCATAATTTACACAACAATAAGGACTTACCTGTCCAAAATCTTCCAGTGAGTTGTTGACATTGCGTCCTTGAGTTGATACCCAAGTTGTATAAAGCAGCCAAAAAAACCCGATAAATCACGACTATCAGTATCAGTACCAATATCAATCTTGTTGCATCAGCTGTGCGAAAATCGAAATCCGTGTGATCGAAATCCAGCGGTTTTCCCATATCCACAAGGCAAAACCAAAGGTTTTTTTTTAGATTTTTTGCTACGTCGATTATCATAAAAACTAAAAAATAAAAATACCGCTGCACATTCCTAGTCCAGTTAAAACGAAAAACGAGAGTGGTAGTGTACACGATGTACATTTAAATATAAAGGTCAACGAGAGAGATTTGGAGAAACCCAAATATTGTGTCATAATGTATTTCATTATAGATAGACTACTCGATAGTGCTTACCTTGTATTTGGCTAAAGAATATCTTAAAAGAAAGGAAAAAGATTGTTTTGATTTGCTTTATATCAATATAAAACATAGGCTGAATTAGTATCTGCTCCTATACGAAAATTAGAAATTCAACAATTTATTTGTACCAAGGAAACATTTCTCGGCCTGAATCCTTTCAGATGGGGGATATTTTTAATATAAAAAAAGAAAAATTAAAAAAAAATCAGTACTTGCAATTGTGTTGATTGTTTAGGGACACCTGATAATGTGAAATCTCTCGTTGCACATTTAAATGAAAAACATTATTGCGCCGGAACGACGAGGTGAAATGAAATGTGTTTTTCATAAGTTGCTTTTAATTGATTTCCTGGCAATGAGACTTGTTTTTTCAGATTTCAGATCACAAACAGACTGAAGATGCTATGGGTATACTATCTTTTATCAATTAAAAACTAAATATAAAGTCGGGGCCGAAAGCAAAACTGGGTGCAGAAAGTGGGTGCAGAAAAGTGGGGGTCACAAGTACCAACCCAGATAAATACCTTTTTGTATTTTCTAGACACAGTACATCGACCATACCAAAAGCCTGAACTTCTTTAAATTTCACAGGACCTGTCCCTGGGTCATATCGATCGAGTGGTTTGTTTTTGTTTTTGGTTATATAGCTGGTACACATGCGTTTCAGGGGGTGGCGTCTTGTTACTCTGACGTCACTTCGGGGTCAAAGCCCAAACTCCAGCACTGGACGCGTTCGCGAAAACCGGAGAAGGCCCTGTCCGATTGGGTTATATTTATCTTGAAATTTAACACTTTCCAGATGTTCACTTTTTAAAAATTGGACGTGAGATGTGATCAGGATATATTGAGGTCGGAAACTTAAGAAAATGTCTACTCAGCCGTGTCCATGGCCTTTTAACTACAACACAACACAATGTGTCATATCGAGCATTACGGGGGGGGGGATGGATCTAGTTCAAAATAGGTGTCTAGAACCAATATGCTCTAGCCACATGTGTTCATGATTAATATAGAAAAGTCCAGATGCAAAATATTCAGAAATAAGTTAACTTTCAAAAATGATCAATATTTTACAGAGTTCAAGTTCATTCCATTCATGCAAGAGGTCAAAGGTCAGCAAACTTGAATTTGGGCTTCAGTGAAATACAACAGTTGCTCCTCATTTCACGAACTTGCAATTACTCCAATAAATAATTAAGAATTAAAACATGTGTTAGTAGGTTCAGAGTAGGTGAAACTAATGAAGAATTTTGTAATTTGAATTTCGCGGTTGCCATAGCAACCGGATCCATGACTTTTTGAATTTTCATTGCTGGTGAGACCTGTGAGCCCCCATAAAATAAACAAGAGAAATTCCACAAAAGGGCCCCATTAGGTGGTAATACATATCATGAATTACAATTGGTCCAAATTTGAAGTCAAAAAGCTACTAGAACCTGTTTTTTTTCCGGAGGCCACTTTTGTCATCAAGTGAAAAAGTTCTGGCAAGTTCATGATTCTAGAAACCAATTAGTTTCATTTAAATTACTGTTGCTAATTGTAAAATTTTTGTATTGGAAAATTCAAATTTAGTACTTGCAGGAATTTAGTTAAGATTTTTGAATTACCAAAAATTATTGCTATTATGCAATTTGATCCGTAATCTATTTCCCGTACCATGAATGGTTTAACTATTATGCTCGGAAAAAACAACCCCTGTTTTAGCACTCATGAAAATAATGTTTTGCCCCTAATTTCAAGGTCGAATATTATTTTTCAATTTTTCTTTCTTTCTTGTTAATATTTTAGAGTAGTCTTCACATGTGGTGATATATTCCTATGGGAAATGCCTTTTTTTACGTTAGGGTCCGTAGGGATCCCCCCGGGACGTGCCCCAGACCTTGACCACTTTAAGTGGTTTTTTTTAAAGTAAACAAAGGAAGTCTAGTTTCATCGCCACAAGTTTAGTAGGTCAACATAATCAGTTCAATGATAAATATCTTCTTTTCATAAATAATAAACAATACAAATATTTATTGCACGTCAATGAAATAGAGCTTTGAATTTATTACAACATTGGTATAATGCCAGAAGGAACGTAATATGCAACCAAAATAAACACTCCAAATCCAAACAAATGATTTAAAAACATGGCACTATCTTTGTGCAGTTACTAATTGTTGAAGTAAAAAAAAAAAAGAATTTTGAAGCAAAGTATCAAGGTGTTGGTAGGAATTTGTGTTTAATGATACTTCAAGACCATAAAAACTCTCCTCCAGGTTTCTGTACGCTCATGGTTCTCTTCTAACAAGCAATAGTATGTCGAATGTTATTCACTTTATCTTAAAGCCAGAAATTACTGATCATAACTTCCACCATTACGTAACCGTTTTTGTATCTTTTAGAGTTTCTTTATGAATTCTTTATAAAGGGATTAAAATCCCTTTTTAAAGAATTTCATAAAATGTGAATAACTTATGTTTTAACTAATTCTTTCACCGTTTCACTCAACCAGAAATTGGCACAAACTCAATTTTTGTGTTCCGCAGTAAACTGGAGTTATCTCTCGATTGAAACTAGCAAATGAGATGAAACAAAAAATACTGGAAAAACTGTTTTTTTCTCTTTAATGTGATGTAAAAACGACTCACTAATGCTGAGATATAATATTGAAAAATGCACCATTTTTTGAGACAGGCTCTATAAAATATTGCTTTTTAGTACAATGATATGTTAAGATAAAAGCAGCACACAGATCATTTAAAATGGTATTTTAATATAGTTTACTTATTTCAAATCCAAGATGACAGCCAAAATGGTGGCCAAAACATTGAAAAGCTACAAAAATCGCAATATATTGGTTCGTATTCGCCATAAATCAAATCCAGCATGTCCGTGAGGTAAGTGGGAATGCCCCAATGACCATACAGGGTGAGTCAAAACGATTTACACTCAATTTCAGAAAAATATTAAAAAGTGTACCTTTTCGCATTTTGTAGATATGGTAAATTAACGGAAAGCCGCAAAAAACATATTGACCACAGTTGTAAAATTCTTCACGTCCACACCAGCAAAGGCATTGAGTTACTGTCATCTAAATGCTTAATAACCTTTGTTTTTTCTAAAGTAACCATTACCTAATCCGTACCAACTGCTGTTGAAAATATTTTTAACAATAGTCAATGACAGTAGCGTAACAGGGGAAGGGGCGCATTCTTCCCTCCCCATGGGTCTGACCAGGAAATAAGCTACCGGTATTAAGCAGGAAAATGGGAAAAGGACAAGCAGAAAGGGAGTAAAGAAAAGAGAGAAAAGGGAAAGAAATGATTGAGATCCAAAGAAAAGGCAGATAGACGTTGAATGTGTGTAATGTTCAAATATTGATTCCCCAAAGTAGCCCCCCCCCCCTTCTCCATCAGATTATGAAGGCGTCGGTGGAAAATTTGGGTCAACCGGCTGTATTGTATAGGATTCAATGTTTCCGCGAAAAGATATGTGATAAATTTCGAACTTTCATTGAAATAATGCTTAAAAATTTGGGTGTAAGATTCCATAATTTTCTATTGATTTCAGAATAATGAAATAGTGTGGCATTTATCTTTTAACATTTGAAGGTTTACACAAAGGTGTCAAAGCAAGCAAGGAATGTCATGATGTACTTGTGTAGACTCATCCAAAGTCTCTTTGTCCATATTCCACAACAGTGATTCCGTGGACAGAGTGGAAAATACATAGCTTCTCAATGGCAAGTTCAAAAATCAAAGTTCAAAATTTCTGTAGTAGGTAAAATCATCTTGTTTTATATGTGGTAGTCAATATCTTCAGAATTGTTTTCACTGCTGTAGAAAAATTTAAACAAAACGAGTGTAAATCTTTTTGACTCACCCTGTATAACATTCTGACAATCACATTTAATAATTTAAATTATTTGTTTCAAATATAGGGTGTAGGGTGCTTCGTATTAGATACTTCGCAGCTACGCTCTTGCATGCTCGCTACTACGACGGATGTCTGGTAGATCAATTCCTGCTAGGATGTATAAGTTGTCCGTTGGAGTTGGGCGAAGACATCCTGTGATAAGCCGGCAGGAGGTATTTAACTCTGGATCAAGCTTATTGCCATGGGTTGATCCTTCCCATACAGGGCAGGCATACTCTGCTCAGGGCAAGTGCCGTCGATCTTCGGGTATGTGGGCGAGGACCCCATCTTGTGCCAATTAGTTTGTTCAAGATATTATTGCGTGAACATACTTTACTCTTTGTCTTCTTGATGTGGGTCTTATAAGAGAGAGTGCGGTCCAAGGTAACTCCTAGGTAGGTTGGATTATCACAGTGCTCCAGGGGTGTTCCCGACCAGGTTACTCTAAGCTAACGTATGGCTTCACAGTTGCGTAGATGGAAAGCACACACCTGTGTCATGGATGGATCTGCAGGTCGTAAAATGTCTTCAGGTTCAGGACTATTGATGATTTGAGGTACTTGACCAAGAATGTTTCCGCCATTTGTATTGTCATTTTTGTTAGCTGTGGACTGTCAAAATTCTTGATCTGAGAAGAATGTTCTGGTTTGCGGGAAGCGTTCGGGGCTGCAAGTTTAGACACTATCTTGCTGGTTGTGTCACACCTATTCAGCACACGGAGCCTCAAAGCGGGCCATGATATGAGCGTCCGTATCATTGATAAACGCTGCCCCGGATCAGCTAACTCAGTTGAATAAATCCTGACACCACCACACTGTTAAAAATAAACCTGTAAAAACAGGCATTTGACTGGCAGCTAGGACTCACTACATGCAGAACGTAAAATAACTGGAGCCGTTAAAATAAATACGAAACCATTGCAGGGAACGTAAAATAACGGCGTAAAATATCAGCTTCAACGTTATCGTTGGTGTTTGACTTGTTTAAACAATAAGAATTAAAACGTTATTACAGTCCTCTGACCAAATTTCCACGTTGTAGCTATGGCATCATACAAACGTTTGGTTGTAAAAAGTTATATTTCAGGCAAACAATTTTGAGAAAAAAAAGGCAATAAACAAAGGGAAAACTTTGCAATGTCACCAATTACTTAATCATCATATGAATAAACTTAATACATGTATCTTACATAGATTCGAACCAGGGCCTTAAGATTACAAGTCCTAAACCTTATCCACTACACTACATATATATATATGTGTGTGTACTACTTTTTTCAAATTAAACTAAATATAATACAAAAAGGAGGAAAAGAGTTTTTAAAACTATTTTTAAAAATGATAGGGGAAACTAAGATTTTGCATTTTTTAAATGATGTTACTTACGACGTTATTTAACACATTTATAGGTAAACCGATTTTCATAGTTCGTATTCTTACATTTAAAAACAAGTAAGTTACAAAAGAACGTAATATTACAGAAAATATAATAATGGTCAGCGTATAAATACTACTTTTTTCAAAATGTGTAGTATTATTTTTTAGCCACTGTTTATTTACATTTTTCTGCTTCCAAATTGTAATTTTATGTTAGGTATAGGTAATAAAGCGTGAAGATTATGTAATAATTGGGGTTTACCGTAATTTAAAAGGTAAAGTCTTGTAAAATTAGGAACATTTTTAACAGTGCACAAGCCATTGCTAATGACATGTGGATACGCTAAGAAGAAGCACATGGAGTGCCATTCAGATACGGTGGGTGGTAATGTCGATCTTGGAGGGTAGTCAACTGGGTGTGCTTCTCCAATTCGTCAGTTTAACTGCACGCACGAGGAAGCTAACGACAGGACGATGTTTCCACGAGCAAGACATTTTATGTCACCGTTCAGGACCTTTACATCAATACCGCTATCATCAGTTGACACAGATGTCTTTATGTGTCTTTTATACCAGAGTACATTTAATTGGAAATATCTTGGCCTATCTGGCTTGTTCGCAACTCAGGAGTTCTTCTTCTTCTTATCGTGTCCAAACACTGTGGTTCTCAAATATGATCCAGCCAGAGATGGGTACAACGTCTGGCTGCTTCACTGAATTCCGCAAGGTCCTTGTTTGTGCATTGTTGCTCCAGCAGTGGGCAGACCAAGAGGTGTTCCATTGTCTGTGGTGCTGTTCCACAACCACAAATAGTGTCCTAATCTGCTTCCAGATAGCCCCACTTCCGCAAGGAAACCTTAGATCGGCCAGCTCTTGCTCTCAATCCACCGAGGCACCGCCACTCAGCCCACGGCGAGGAGTCAGCTCCAGGCGGGAGATGCCCACCAGGCCCAACACCGACAGATGCCACCCGGCTGACGGCAAGTCTCCCCCTCCACAAGGCGACCCCCTCACCTCCCCAGAGGCTGCCCCAAGAGGTTGGACCTTGCTCAAGAAACTCTCTAGATTAAGGCGGCCGGCAGCAGGCATCCGTCCAGACATAGGGTGCCCCCACACTGGACACCCGGCAGCCACGCCCCCGCATGCCCGCCACGCCACGACGGAAGCCTGGTGGAACAATTCCTGCCAGGATGTACAAGTCCTCCGCTGGTGTTGGACGGAGGCATCTTGTGATAAGCCGGCAGGAGGCATCCAACGCTGGACCAAGCCTCCCGGCATGGGCCGACCTCCCCCACACAGGGCAGGCACACTCTGCACACGAGTAGCACAGGGCAAGCGCCGTCGATCCCAGGGCAAGCGGGCGAGCACCCCACCTGGCGCCAGCGAGTCCGTTCAAGATGTCACTGCGTGAACATACTCCACTCTTCGTCTTCTCAATGTGGGTTTCTTATAAGAGAGAGTGCCGGTAACTCCTAGGTAGACAGGGTTCCAGGGGAGTTCCAGACCAGGTAACTTTAAGCTGACGTTTGGCTTCACGGTTGCGTAGATGGAAAGCACACACCTGTGTCCCAGATGGATCCGCACGTAGGTGGCCCTCCTCACAACAAGGAGCGAGCCCATCCAAAGCCCCGGGGAGTCTCTCTTCACCAACCGTGAATGTCGGCATCTTGTGCGCTAATTCCAAGATCGTCGGCAAAATAACTACGAAAAGGTTCCTGCACTCCAAGGTGGCCGTCGGCACAAGATGCCGAAACGGAGAGGTGCAAGCACACTCCCCGGTGGCGACACTCCCAACCCCACACCATCCCCAACCCACCCCGCCCCCAAGCTGAACAAAGAACATCCTGCCAGCCAGCAAATCCACGGACAAGCCCAGCCAAGCGGGACGCCCGGGTAAACTCCAGGATCCCCCGGAGCAGGCATCCTGGTCAAACAGTGTCGCACTCCGCCGAGAGGTAGAAGAACACAGCTCCGGCCCCACCCCCCCCCCAAACCCACCCCAACGTGTTGAGCCAGGTTGAGCACTTGGCCTGCCGTCGACCTGCCGGCCGGAAACCCAGCCGCCCTGGTCACGAGGTGTTGTCTATCACAGGTGAGACACGGACGAGCAGGAGGGCGCCCGAAGAGCTGCAGGTATGGCTGAGTAGTGATATAGGTCTGTAGCTGCTGGGACGGGATGGATCCCTCCCATGCCCTAGGAGTGCCACAAAAAGTGCCCCTCCTCCAGATCTTTGGGAGCCTGTGGGAAATAAGCAGCCAACCGTAGATCACAAGAAGCATTCCTTTGTACCGGGCCAAGTTCCCCAGTCTCGCAGAGATGTCATCAAGGACCCACCGCCCTTCCTGGCGAGCCAGCAATTCCGGATTCCAATTCCGTCCATGACGAAGGGGCGAGCGAAACCAGGGTCACCACTATACGTCTGGTCTAGTTTGATCTTCTTGGACTCCTTGCGGCACTTGCCATTTAAAAGCAGGGTGGGCAAACTTGGTTGGGTGTGCATCATTTGGCTGGAGTGAAAAAGTCGATATGACCACTCAACCGTATCTGCATGGCGCGTGGAGAAGAGTTTACAAAGTGTCTCTCCGTATTCCATACACTGATTGGGTTAGAAACAAACAGCAAGATAGTGACTAAACTTGCAGCCTTGGACGCTGTCCGCAAACCAGGAAAAATTCTCTCTGTCAAGAATTTTGGAAGTCCACAGCTAAAAGGAAAAGCACAGATGGCGGAAAATTATTAGTCAATGCCTCAACCCCATCAATAGATCTGAAAACATTTGACAACCTGCACGCAAGAATAGCTTAGCATGATCAAGTGTTGCAAGAAGCTGCAAAGGCAGGAAAATTTGGTGTAAAACACATACATTAAACATGAAATACATCCTGGACTCGGTTACTTTATGAACACTGCCTGATATAACTAGACTCATTTTTACGCTATGAAACACTGCCTGAGCTACCTGGACTCCAATTATTTATGAAAATGCATTTGGCAAATAATCGGCTATTTGCTCATATAGAATTTGTGGTATCTTAAGGTGTCTTTGGTTAATAATTAGCTATAGAACATTTGACATACTCTTTAGTCACATGGGGAAAATGTAATTGATTTTGCAATGACATGAAGGGGAACTTGTAGTCCTAAGGTCCCGAAGGTCGTCAGATCCGTTCATATGTGTCAAATGTGCACGCAAGAATAGCTTAGCTAGGAAATCAAGTGTTGCAAGTTCTGCAAAGGCAAGGAAAATGATTGTTGTCAAACCATCTTACTAGATATTACTGATAAATACTACCTAAAATACCGGCTGTCCAAAAAAAAAAAAATGTTAAACACCTCGGACGAGGGCATTTTGATAAAAGAAAAGTACGCATGGTCTTTGTTTGGTATTACGTTAAAGCCAATAAAACCACGCTTTAATTTGTTATTTATTTATTCCAATCCGATACGTAAAACAAAAGATATGTTGACAAATATGAGGAGGGCAAATAACTGGTCCGATTTCTCGCTTAGAACACTTGGACTGCATGATGCAAAATGATACATTGGCTTCATAGCACATCTTCTTCATCTTTAAAAGAAAACAAAGAGATTTTGCATGTTTTCTATTAAAGAAAGCTTCGAGATTCCTGCCCACAATTTTACAAAACGTTCATCGTTGGATCTACTACAACGCTCTTCTAACAAGAGAATGTTGGCTTGAGTTTCTGCCCTTCCGGTCCGTGGAGGGACTGTCCACCGGCTGTCTTATTTCCAATTCTGCCTGATTTATTAGACCATGTAGGATTAAACATCAGAAGTTTATACTCTTTTTGGTTATTTCCGTGTTTTCGTGCTATTATACTAAAAATCATAGATTTTCTTGGGAGGGATCGGGAATCAATAAGGAAGGGTTGATTGTTTAAATTTGGTTTGGTTACATCTGTGTATTTGAGCGTTGATATAGGAATAAGAAAGAGAACTGAATGATTAATCTTTGAAAAAATACAAAGTATTGCGGATAATAAAGACCATTTCACACTTTATGATAATGAAGTTCAAAAGGGATTGTTCATACCTCAATAAGTTCAATTGCCAATTTTCCCCAATAACCCAATCAATAACCCAATTTTAAGTATGTTACAAAATCAGTTTCATAAATCTTACAAAATTGTAACTATTTGCAATCGGACCCAACCGAATTTTACTCTCCTTTTTGCCGGAAGCATATCTTGTTAACATATCGCATGAAATGAATAAACTCAAATAAAAGCGCTTATTTATTAGCTTTAGAGCATACCACAAAGACCCATGAGTACTTTCGTTTTTACAAAATGCCTGTGGTCCCGAGTGTTAACATTTTTTGGGGGACAGCCCGTACATCTGGACTCGGTACTTTGGAAACACTGCCGGATATACCTAGACTCGTTACGCTATGAACACTGCTGAATATCACCTGGACTCAAATTATGTTATGAAAACTGCATTTGGCAAAATCAGGCTATTTGCTCATTATAGAATTTGTGGTTTTTCACTTTTCAGTATCCCTATCGGCGTCATTTTTAATTTCAAGCAATATTAAAAAAATTAATGTCAGATATAACTTTATCCCTGTGTCCCCCCAAAAACGCAATTTTGTTAAATGGGTCCTGCAGGTTACTTTATTTCGGGGGTCATATCTTAAAAATCTGGTGGTTGGCTGGATTTGTGTCTATTCCAGAGTGAGGATTTTGAGCGACTTCTACCTCCCATAGCTCTTTTTCCTCCTTTTCTAGTTCTTATTTCTTCTCAGCATTCCAGTTGCCTAGGTTTAGTGGATTAACATCAGTTAGGTAGGGTCAAAGGTGCCCTGGAATGTTCAGAGTCCCTGATACCAACAATAGATTGACCTGCGTGGACATACTCACAAAATGGTCGGTGGTTGGTGGACAGGTGTATCGCCATACTCCGGTTTGGTTGGCAACTGGACCAAATGCTGTACACTTTCCTTTGTATCCTTATAGGTTAGGCTCGTGATTAGGCCATTAAATAACCTATATGCTGCTGAACATACCAGCATAAGGCGGAAGAAGAAACCCCGAAGAAACCACCCAGCGTTCAACGGCCAGTGTGTTCCAGACTTTATAGTATCTGCTGCCTTGTAGACTCACCTGATTGCAGGAAAGGCTTGGGGAGACAACCCTGAGGATAAATCCGGAGTTGGAGTCCCGTAGGCGACTGACTGCTCTACTCAACACCAGTTCGGCAACTCCTGCGACGCTGCTGGCACCAAACTGTATCGTTTCTCGACGTTCCTTTGGATTTGTCTTCAGCGTGGAGAGGGGGATTCATGTGCACGGGCAACATACGGATCTCCATAGCAATTGCCCTGGCATCGCGCCCACTCAATGTGGGCGCTTTATCCATAGTCGCTTGCGACTGACGGAGGCCATGATATATGATCTTAAAAATATTAACCCTAACTTTATGAACTTTTCAGGAATATTAGCTAACTGTTCCATGTTACCTTAGAACAAAGAATAAGTAGTCACGTGCTTTCGTTCAAAACCTATGGCGCCTGCCACCAAGTGTTGCGGTTTTGTTTTTTATTGGGACACGCGGCATGGTCATTGGGACATTCTACTTACCTCGCACACTCATGCTGGATTTGATTTATGGCGAATACGAACCAATATATTGCAATTTTTGTAGATTTTCAATGTTTTGGCCACCAATTTGGCTACCATCTTGGGTTTGAAATAAGTAAACAATATTAAAATACTATTTTTAAATGACCTGTGTGCTGCTTTACCTTAACATACCATTGTACTAAAACATTTATTAAAACTTTTTATATTCAAAGCGACATTACGAATCCTAATAGGCTATTTAATTTAATTGATTCCTGGTGGTCATTTGAATTTGGCAAAATCAGGCCTTTCGTCCAGGATATATAAAATTTGGCACACATCCCAAGTTGTCCCTGGGGCTCAAATTAGTCTAAAACAGTTGAGCTATCCTCTCCTAAATTAAGTGCATACATATCTTAGCCAGCTCCTCTACTATTAAGGGTTTCCTTTGCCACTTCATCAACCTTTTCATTGCCTTAAATACCAATGCACAATGAAAACTTCGCCGTTGAAGCCACAGGAATGTCGTTCACTGATCGACATGCCAGTTCAAAGATCACCACTGGACAAATATCGGGGCATAATAAATGGAGCAAAATACAGCATGTCTGTGCAAGACATCGGCCTGAATCGGGCTGCTCAACGGGCGCCATGCAGAAACAAGTCCAAATTTGTACGGGGCGAATCCTATGCATAATGAAAACGCCATTCGTTATTTACAACCGATGTGTCAAATTGGTAACTCAATACAAAGAATAAACCTTCAGATATTCCATAAAGATCTCACTTATGATAAAATTTTTGAGAGCTGATTAGAAGAAGAACTTTCGAAATATCACTCGCCAAACGTAGCGATCAGGCAAATAGAGAAAAAGGATCTCAACGCAGGCATTAAATCTCAGAATTCCGTTTTGAGACGGGAAAAGTAGTCCATCAATGATGATTGGGTTTATTTGCTACACACTATCTTTACGATTGCATATTTGGGGACATTCTTGCAGCTTCTACTATTTCAAATGAATCAATAACATGGCCATTTCTCATTTAATGAGCAACCCTCAATCGATACTAGCTCTCTTATGTTCGCGAAATTTCCTACACAGTACTTTGTAAGTGCAATTGTGCGTAATCCAAGCTAAGACAACAGATTGTTGCAATTGAGACACATTGACCGAGTACTTCACAGGTTCCAACAATCTATGGATGGCGACACTCTCTACCTCATTTTTACGGTATTTTACCGTAAAGACACCTATTTTATGGGTTGTCTACGGTATTTTAAACCGTTCAATTTACGGTCACCCGTAAAATTTGCCTGTAAATAACCGTAATAGTTTACGCTTTTACCGTAAAACTACAGTGATCTTTTTACTTGTACATATTTCACACAAAATCTCTCTTCAATCGTGTTAAAGTGGGCCGTTCAATACAATTAGTTATCCTCGCTCCATTGTCAATGTTTGTGTCAGCTTTTGCAGCTATTTTCTAGCATATATGCAGTATATACTTTGGGGTCTTGAAATAGGGTTTAGGCCCTTATTTTGCTGTCCAAGAGCAAAAAGTAATAATTTTTCCATGAACTTCCTGATATAACTCTGATCACTTCACAGAAGGCCCAATTTCGCCATAAAATGTATTCAACACTTCAGAACCAACGATTGAGCTTTACAACAGTTCGAGAACTCGACTGTGTTTTTTCTTCTGTCGTTTTCTTTCTTCTTTACACAGTCGAGGAACTCGACTGTTTAACCAGGGAGCTAGCACACATTTGTAAAACACATCTCAGTACAAAAGTTGTGTGATTAAATATGTTGACAGACGACAGGAACCCCTGAAACATGTTTCTTAAGTGCTGCTAGTGGTGCCTTAAGGAGAGGGCCAAAACCAAGTTTGGACAGGGGTCAAATTTGTAATTGATCCATCATTTTTAAAAGCACCCCATGTTAATGTATATCTAACCATAAGTATTCATGAAAAGGTATAGTTTGTAATATGTACAGCTAAGTTTCAGATTTATAGGCTAAAATCACAGCAAAATCAATAAAAAGGGTCATATTCCAGTTGTACCTGGGTCAAATTTTCAATTGCTCCAATTTGGATAAAAATGGTGCCAATTATTCGTGGAGCTCATAGGATAAAATTAAGGATTATTTTTGAGTGTCTCAAATGCTTGCTTAATAAAGTAGGGGGCACAGATCAGCACCATTGAATGCATTGACGTTGACCTTCTGTGCCCCCTACATCGGAACTAAGAATTTCAAGACAGTCAAAACTATTCCTTATTTTAATCCTATAAACCCCACCAATAATTTCGCACCACTTTTTAGCAAAATCGGAGCACTTAAAATTTTCCCCTGTACACCTGAAATTGGACCCTTATTATTGATTTTTGCTGTTTTAGCCTATTAACGCTTGAAACTTTAGGCGGTCACATAGTACAAACTACCCTTTTCTGAATCCTTATGGTTGACACAAAAAAATAACATGGTGTGCTTTTCAACATGATTGGAATCAATTTACAACTTTTACCCCTGTACAAACCTTGTTGCGCCCCCTCTCCTTATGCCCCACTTGCTGCACTTAAGAATCGCGTTTCAGGGGTTCGGTCAGTCCTGCCAACATATTTAATCACTCAAACGCTTTTGTACTTGAGATGTGTTACAATGTGTGCTAGCTCCAGGGCTATTTGTTTTGTTTCTTGGTACGGTCTTTACACAGTCGAGGAACTCTCGACTGTGTTTTTTCTTCTGTACGGTTTCTTACACATTCCGAGAGGAACCGACTGGTTTTTTGTTTCTGTACGGTTTATTTCTTCTTTCTTCTTTCTTTACAAACAGTCGAGGAACTCTACTGTGTTTTCTTCTGTATCGGGGGTTTTTTTTTTCTTTCTTTCCTTTCTTTCTTTCTTTCTTTCTTTCTTTCTTCTTCGTTCTTCTTTCTTCTTCTTTCTGTCACCATGCGAATATCTCAGACATACACAGGTCATTGACCAAAACTGGTCACAAAACAAGTAATGCACAGAAACTTTTGACGTTACCCGATTGGTGTCAAAGGTCACGAAGGTCACGTGAGGTCAACACGTTTAACCATGCAAAAAATCGAGAATTAGCTCAAGCTCCAACTAATTCTGTCATCTTGTAGGACTTTGATCAACACTACAAACAGTCAATTAGGACGTTGTCCTAGACACTGATTTAGGATTCAAAGGTCAAAATACATCCAATTACGTTACAATTCAAATCCCTACTCCTTTTACAGATTACAATAGTATATCAGTGACCTTTTGGTGCAGCTGACTCCCCCACAAAAGTTACTTAATGAATTTTTGATCAAAGGTCATCTGCGGTCACGAAGGTCAATTACCTTTACTGTGTGTAAATGTAAAACAAGGTCAAAATAGAATTTTTTTTTATCCCATCCTGTGGTACTTGATGAGATGTCAATAAACTCAATCATGACCCATCACTTGACCGATTTTGGGTTTAGTGTCAAAGGTCAAAAGACTTCAAATTCGTTACCTTCAAATCACTACTTCTTCTACGATTACATATTATGATCTCATGACTCCAATTTAAGGTGGTGTAGTTTTGACAACCCCTACAATGTACTTATGAATTTTTAATCAAGTCATCTGGGGTCACTAACTGTCACAGTCCTTTACTGTGTGTGAAATTAAAACAGGTAAATAAGAACCTCTTTTTAGCCCTCCTGTTAGTACTTGTGAAGTCAATAAAGTCAATACATGACCCCCTCACCTGACCCATGGTTTAGAGTCAAAGGTTTTCCCGCCAAAATCTTCAAATTACGTTAAACGTTAAATCACTACTCCTTCTACAGATGACAAATTTGATCATGTGGTTTTCCATGTATGTGGTGTAAGTTGTGCATCCCCTACAAAAGTTAACTAAATGAAATTTTGATCAAAGGTCATTTGGGTCACAGGAGTCCAAGACCTGATTTTCACTAAAAATGGATACTTCTACAAGTTCCGGTCTGAGTACTCTCTACTGTGGTTCAGATCTGAGACAGATCTAGTGCTTCTTTCTTTCCTGTCAACATGCTCATATCTCAGACATGGACATCCCATATTGACCAAAACGGATCACAAGGACAAAGTACAAGCACATACTTTTGACTGACCCTTGGTGTCAAAGGTCACGATATGGTCACAGGTTCACCAACGTTAACCATGCAAAAATCTAGAATTCCGCTCAAATCTCCAACTATGCTGTCATTTTGTAGCACTTGATCAACACTCCAAAAAAGTCAAATAGACCTTTGCATATGACCATGTATTTAGGGGTCCGTAGGTCAAAATACATAAAATTACTTTACACTTCACATCACTACTCCTTTACAGATTACATATCTGATCACGTGACTCCTTGTTATGGTGCAGCTTGAATCCCCAACAAATTTACTTATGACATTTTGAATCAAATGTCGGTCTGGGGTCACTAGGTCAATGACCTTTACTGTGTGTAAAATGTTAAAACAAGGTCCATATAAAATCTTTTTATCCATCCTGGTAGTACTTGATGAAGTCATTTAAAAGTCAATTATGACCCCATCACATTACCCATGGTTAGGGTCGAAGGTCAAAATACATCAATTACTTACACACTTCAAATGCACTACTCCTTTTACAGAATACATAGTATGATCAGTGACGAATGTATGTTGGTGCATCTTGACATCCCCCACAAATACTAAATGACTTTTGATCAAAGGTCCATCTGGTGTCACGAAGGTCAATCTCCTTTACTGTGTGTAAAATTTAAACAGTCCAATAGAAAATCTTTTTATCCCATCCTGTGTACTTGATAAGAGGTCCATAAAAGTCAAATATGACACCATCACATGACCCAAGGTTGAGGGGTCAAGGCAAAATACATCAAATTACGTTTTACTTCAATCAGTACTCCTTTTACAGAATACATAGTATGATCACGTGACTCATGTAGTGGTACCGCTTGACATCCCCCACAAAAGTACTAATGACATTTTGATGAAAACAAAAAATACAAAAAAAAAACATTCATCTGATGTTCACTCAATGTCAAATCTCCTTTACTGTGTAAAATTTTAAAACAGGTCAATCGAAAATCTTTTTTTATTCCATCCTGTAATACTTGATGAGAGGTCAATAATTGTCAATCATGACCCCATCCCTGCCCTGGTTTAGGGGTCAAGGTCAATACTCACATTAACCAGTCCGTGTTCCATCAACGCGAAATGGCCTCAAAACCATTCTAGTATTGCTAAGTTTCAATATTGACCCGCCTATACTATAACATCAGTATATCCAAAAATTGTCCCAAAAAAAAAAAAAAAATTTTTAACGTCGTCTGCTAACCGCGTATGAATATAGGTGGGCGGTCGTATCTTATGATTTGTGTTGTAAAATTAACCATTTTTGCCGCTTTTCCTATAGTTAATCAATGCAGAAATTCAAGGTTTCATTTGACCCAATTTTACTTCCAATTCCAAATAGTCGACAAATATCGCCAAAACATGTTGGCGCTGTGTTTTTTAAAAAGGAGTACTTAGAATCCCACATTTTTGCCTGAATATTTTAGCTCCCCCCCCCCCCTATTTAGATCCTCCCCCTTGATGTCATTCATGCAGTAAGCACTTCTTGCTCTCTAGGAAACTGTTGCCGCTTTGTTTGATTTGTCTTTCCGGTGCCGTTTGCGCTTCTATATAGCTATCTACCGGTAAGCGCGACCATGTTTTTACACAGTGCCGAGAGGAACTCGACTTGTGTTTTTTCTTCTGTACGGTGTCTTACACAGTCGAGGAACTCGATGTGTTTTTTTTTTCTGTACGGTTTCTTTCTTCTTTATGTCATCATGCTAATATCTCAGACCTGCAGCATGCGATAATTGACCAAAACTGGTGGACAAGGCAAGTACATAAACCCAAAACTTTTGACAATACATATGGTGTCAAGAGCACGATGGTGCACAGGGATTAACACGTTACCATTCATAAATCTAGAGTATCTCAAATCTCAAACTAACTGTCATCTTGTGGACTTGATGCAACACTACAAAAAAGTCATTACGACTTTGTCATGACACTAATTTAAGGGGTCACAGGTTCAAAAACATCAAATTACGTTACATGTCAAATCACTACTCCCTTCTCCAGATTCCATAGGATGATCACATGACTCATATGTGTGGTGTGTTTTTGAACATCCCCTACAAAAGTTATTTAAATGAAATTTTGATCAAAGGTCATCCGGGGTCAGTAAGGTCAAACTCCCTTTACTGTGTGAAATTTAAAACAAGGCAAATAGAAAAGCTTTTTAGCCCATCCTGTATGACTTGATGAGATGTCAATAAAAGGCAATCATGACCCCATCACTTACCCCATTGGTTTAGGGTCAAAGTCAAAATCCTTTAATTACGTAACACTTCAAACCACTACTCTCCTACAAATTTACATGGTATGAGCATGTGACTCATTTATGTGGTTTCGTTTGACATCCCCTAAAAAGTTTACTTAATAACTTTTTTGATCAAAGGTCATGTGGGTCACTAAGCTCAACTCCTTTAGCTGTGTATAAATACAACTAGACGCGCTGAAAGTTGGCTGAAAGTTATCCTTATGACATTTCTAAACATGTTGAAATTTTTTTTCAAGGTCAAAGGTCATCAAGAGGTCAAAGGTCCAATTTTCAAAATTCTCTGTACCTAGTGAATTTGAACGAAATGATCCTTACGCCATTCTAAACTGCTGAATATTTTCGATATTAAAGGTCACTTAGGTCAAAGGTCGCTTACCTCGACTGTGTTGATCTGTTCCATATCTAGTTTCTTTTTCTTTCTTTCTTTCTGTCACATGCTATATCTCAGGACATGGAAACATCCATATTGACAAAACTGGTCACAAGGACAAGTACATGTGCACAGTAACTTGACTGACCGATTGGTTGTCAACGGTCACGATAGGGTCAAGGGTCAACAACGTTAACCATGCAAAAAAAATCTAAAATTAGCTCAAATCTCAAACACTAATGCGGTCATCTTGTAACGAACTTGATCAAACATACAAAAACGTCAATAAGGACTTGTCATATGACCATTGATTTTAGAGGTCAGAGGTCAAAATACATCAACTTACGTTACACTTCAAATCAATACCTCCTTTTACAAATTACATGTATGATCACATGACCAGGTATGTTGTTGCAGCTAGACATCCACCACAAAAGTACTTAATGAAATTTTGATCAAAGGTAACATTAGTAAATGTATAATATTATTAAAAAAAATAAAAAATTTAAAACAAGGTCAAATAGAAAATCTTTTTATCCCATCCTGTAGTACTTGATGAGAGGTCAATAAAAGTCAATCATGACCCCATCACTTGACCCATGGTTTAGGGGTCAAAGGTCAAAATACATCAAATTACGTCACACTTCAAATCACTACTCCTTTTACAGATTACATAGTATGATCACGTGACTCATGTATGTGATGCAGCTTGACACCCCCCACAAAAGTTACTTAATGACATTTTGATCAAACGTCATCTGAGGTCAATTTGGCCCAAATGCTAAAAATAAGACAAAATCAAACCAGGTCTAAATTTGGGATTTCTTGGCCGCCACTGATTCGGAAGTGAGCACAGTACAAAATCCCTCCGCCGCGAAAAGTGCAACACCGCTATAGTTCCTATAAAACCTAAAATTTGAGCGTAATTTGTGTAGTTTTGTGGCGGATATTTGTCCTAGAGATTTGCTTTTGGTATAATTCATGTGCGTATTCTTTCATATTTAACTTGTATTTTAAAAATGGACGAGAAAGCGTCTTGGCGGTATGATACGGCGACATATGTGAACCGCCGTGAAACACCATAGAATCTAGATACATTGTTTACTGGCTATTTATAAGTGGGCTCAGTACAAACTGGCCTGCCTATTGAAACACGTGCTTTATGCGCTGTCTTGTATCTGTCATATCGTTGCCCCTGCCGTACCTAGAGCAATGAAATTTGCAGGAGAGAATTTTGAATTCATGATCTTTACAATATGTCTTTTTGAACTTACATTGATAATGTCTCGCGCAGTTATGACAGAAAAATGACAGTATATTTATTACGAGTCTTTAACACCATAGAATCTATGTACATTGTTTACTGGGTATTTATATAGAGTGCTAATTTTCAGTATTGCCGTACGCAGGGATGCCAAATAAATCCGACCTCCCCCCCCCAAAGTTACCTAATGAAATTTTGATCAAAGGTCATTTGGGGTCACAGGAGTCCAAGACCTGATTTTCACTAAAAATGCTTCTTCTACAAGTTCCAGTCTGAGTGCTCTCGACTGTGTTCAGA
>JAMKCH010028670.1:0-21118 GCA_023653785.1 Ophioderma brevispina | reverse complement strand
GGTCAATTGACACGACGAAGCGTAGTGGCATTTCCTGAGCGCGTAACGCAGGCGCACCTTAACTATCCGCGCATAGTTTGGAAGCCCCACCATTTGTTCGACGCACAGGTCACCACCTGCCGCCATGCGCCAAAATCCCCATGGAGCTTGCTTCACCCTACATGCTTTCGCCCTCACCGTCTACGCCCGATTGTTGGGAAAGCTCTAAAATGCCCAATTTTACGTAATTTCACATTTTCCAAGAAATTAACATGCTGGCAACCCAAAAACTACCCTGTGCAACCACCCGACCTAGAAAAAACATTTCAATGAAAAACATGGGGCACTTGATATCTTGCTTAGCTGTATCTATTGATGTTAATACCTTTTTGTGGCAATACCCACCCGCCCCCACCCCAACCCAACTCAAACCCCCCCCCCCCCCCGTTTTTGCTTTGATAAATCTTCTTGTTTTTGTAACCACCACCAAATCACACACTCCCAGATACGCCAAAAACACATGCTGACTTTATTGTAAGTTAAATGAACTCCCTGAATTAAATTCTTTTGCAAAGTGTAGTCTTTCACACTGGAACGCTGAGAAAAGTGGCTGAAATGGACCAAGCATTTGCATTAGTTGAATTTTAAATTATCAAGAATGCCCTTTTAAGTGGCCCACATGCATTTTGACCACCATTATGATTCACAAAATGTATGGCACAGTCTCCCATGTATGCACATGGGAATTTTGCATATCCAATGTACATTCAGCAATAACGCAATTATGCATATTTAATTATAAGATCAATTGTATCAAAAAATGCCCCATGTATCGCTCCCATGCACTTTGATGCAATTATGATATCACACAAAAATTAAGGCATAGTATCTCATGAGCGAGGAATTTTGGCATCTCCAATGTACCTTTTCACGATATAGCAATTCCGCATATTAAATTAAGACATTGTATCAAAAAATGCCCCTTTAATCGCCAACATTCAACTTTGAACCCAATTAGGATTCAACCAAAATGCATGGCATAGTAATTCTTTCATGCGTTAAGTAATTTTGCCCATCCGTGTACCGTTTCAGAGATACAGTAATACGCATATTTAATTCGCTATTTGCATACCTAAGCCGCATATATTACACACTTTGACATTGGCACAAAAGAATGCGCACCATGATAGGCTATTCATGCAGTGAAGGAATTTTCCGTATCTGATGTACTGTTTCAAATTATAGCAATTACGCTGATTTTGCATATTAATTATCATTTCATATCTTAATTTGCCCGACTACGCCCAATCTAATCATTTCGATAACTACTCAGCCTGCTCCCTTCCACCAAGTTACATCATTATCGCCTTACGAACTCCAGAAAACTTGTACACAAGCCTTGCGGGAAATTTGTGTAAATTAAATCAAATTAGATACATTAATTATAGCATATATTTACGCCCAAAATCTATCAGTTCGAGAACTCATTGGACCCGCTTCTTTCCACCAAGTTAACATCATGACGCCCTTCGGACTCGATAAATACGTACAGCAACACTTGCACCCGGAGCGCTGAGACAGACAGACGGACGGACGAACGTACAGACGACAGACAGACAGACAGACAGACAGACCGACGAACAGACTAGACAGAAGTGATTACTAACTCTCTGCCGAACAAAGTTTCAGGCGCGACAAAAAAGCATCTGCTTGTGCATGATCCTCTTGTGATCACATTCACTTTCATCCTGATGCAATTTAGCAATTTGATGTGCATGCCAACATTTGCCTTTGGGAAAACTATTCTGGATATCTAATGAGGAATTTGGGGGTGACAGCGTTATTAAGATGGTACTACCATTCACTACATACAGACCTGTTCTTTCTGTGCCTCCTTCTGTCGGTGAATAGCCTCTCATCTTTTGCCTCAGTCTGCTTCTGCCCTCTCTTGCAGGTTCTCCTTCTCTTCAGTTGAGGAGGTGGGATGTTGCATGGTGGTGGGAAGACAAGCGGGTGCTCTCCTCCTGTGTCCCAGCAACCGTGCCCCGGTCGACACCAGCTGATGGTGAGCCACTAGTTGGTGGGGTTGCTTGACTACTGGGCAGTTTGCTACCTGACTGCTGTTTCAAGGTCTAGTAAATCAAATCATACAAGAAATCACATTCATACTTTCACTCACATTTTCAGACGATTGCAAGCGATACTATAACTTTTTCACTATCCCCAAATAGGCAACTCTTAGTAATGTGAATAATATAGAAATAGTGCAAATGCAAGCAACACACTGCCTCAGTCATGATGCACTGCCTTGTGTAAAGAGGAGCCCAATCATTAAATGGAATCTACTTTCATGCTGGGTAAACAAATTCTAATTATTTTTGCCTATTATGTGATGAACAAAGTATATAAATCTACTCAAATTTCAAGAGCCAACTTTGTTTCACGATTTCACAAGAATTCACAATGAAATTGCCACAAATCAATTTCTTTAAGAGACATCATTGACCAGTTAAGCATCGCTGTATTTTTTCTTTTACTGGAGGGCCTGGTGCACTCTAAAATGTTAACGAAAAAAAGTGGGTATACCACTGAAGCAGTATGCCGAATGACTATGTGGTCATGAAACAGGACTCGGGCCAACATGATAGCACATTATTTGTGCTTCTTTGAGGTTATTTATATATTAAGTGCTGTTCCCCCCCCCCCAGATTTACCACCCTGAAAGTAAGTATCATTTTGATATCGAACGAAAGGCCGTATTTTTCTCATTGCGTCCGAAATTCAGCTGTTCAAATCCAATTCTTTCCAAGATACAGACAAAAAACTGCCTATTTTTAATGGCTAACCATCGATATTAGCAGAGTAGTGAATAGGGTGTTGCATTAAACATTTAATCGCATCTAGTCACAAAACGCACAGTCAAGTGCCTCGATTAGGTAGAGAAACACGATAGACAAAAACGGAACAGCACCTTTAACCTAATCTGACCCCAGATCCCAACATGGTTACGCAACAAACTATTTACAGTATAGCTAAATAGTGAGCTAAAGGTTACATTTGGGCTATATCAATGACCTCGATGACCTCTACTTTGACCTTTGACCTTTCTGGAAGCCTACCCTACCCTGGAAGCCACCCTACCAATCAATGATGCCATTTGGGTGTACAATAAATATTCATCCAACAATTTTACAAAAGCGACGCTACATGCTAGAGGCAACCAAAAGCTTAAGGTGCTTGTTCCGATTTTTGCCTATCATGTTCTCTACTTCACATGAGAGCCTGCCCTTGTATACCTGCCCCAGTATCGTGGGATCACACTTGGCAGTTTTGACGGTAGAGGCGATAATGCAGATGTGCAATCCTTGGTGTTATTACATTAAAATGGCAGTTTTTTTGTTTCTATCTTGGCAAAGAAATGGATTGAGCTTAAATTTCAGGAGACCAATGAGAAAAAAATTGGCCTTTCGTCTGATATCAAAATTGCTACACTTCCGGTTAAATGGTGGGGGGTCCAACAGGGATTAGAACAAGCACCTTTAACCTCATTATTGAAAATGTCAATGATCCCAGATAACCCCGGTTTGACCTTTCTCCTTGCAAATCCACACCTGGTAGGCCCCACCCACAAGTGGTACTTGCAATGATATCAATTCAATATGGATTTGTTCTATCTTAAAGTGGGAAATGACAGTTCTCTCTTGTCGTATCAAAGGTAATTAAGTCAAAAATTGGGTTATACAGATTACTCTGTTCTTCAACATAAAATAATGTCCTTGTCAGTCTCTATTTCTGGTTAAGACAAATCCGGTCTCAAAATAGTACGGTTTATTCATAACTCAGAGGGGTGTTTTGAACCATCCCACAATCAATGCAATGTGCCTATACTATAGTGCACTAAAACATGTCAGTACTTAGGGATAAGTATTCAAGAAGATTAAAGGTGGGGGTTCCGACTTTATGTTTACTTGTTTCTCACATTAATATGAGAGCCTGGCACCTGCATACACATACCACCATTACGTGGGAAATGCTGTGGTTTTGATATAGAAGCGATAATGCACATTGCAAGGCCTATTCACTACTGTGGCTAATAATGAAGGTAACCACTAAAACGACAGCTTTTTGTTTATATTATCTTTGCAAAGAAGTGGATGTGGAAGCTGAAATTTCAGACTATAATGAAGAAAAATACGGTCTTTCATCTGATTATCGAAATTTCATAATACTTCCGGTTGAATCAGGGGGGGTCCCAAGCGATTCGGAACAAGCACCTTTAGGACACAAACATTTCATGAGCATGATCAAAATTCTTTACATATTTACAATTTGTGGCTAACAATGAGTGTAGAAGACAATGTTAAATGCGTTAATAATAGGATTTTTGTGGGATCACATGCCCCATTGAGGTGAATTCCCAAACTGGTGAATGGGATGGACCTCAATCCATCATCTGTTCTATAAATTTACCCCCAGGCAAGTAGACTGGCTTCTTTGCAGTCGAGCATTTATTCACAAGGATCGGTTTCACTCGATAGTAAAGGTTTGTTTCATACTACCTGCAAGATGCGTTGCGGTAAGTGTTGGCAGTGCTCTAATTACAGTCTCGGTCCAGCATACTGCATTACGGAACTGCAAACCGAGTTCAATTTATTTAACTGCGCTGCAGCAGGTTATGTTTGAGTTGCTGCAGCAAGTGATTGATATATCGGCAATGCAACTCACTGCAACTCACCGCAATGCATGTTGCGTGTATATGAACGAACCTTAACTACCGCATGAACTTTTCTAAGTTTCTCACCAATCATCTGGTGTGGAGTACCCTGCTACTGCCTCTAACGGTACACCCGTCTCTCCTGATATTAACGATACTGACGGCACACACAACCGCGGGATCTAAAGTGTGTTAAGGTATTCATTCTCAGGTAAAGTTGACGAAATCTTTCTATTTGTCCACCACATGAACTTGTGTTGTTAAGGCTACTCGTTATGCTTTGTAATCTTTTAACAAGTTCACTGTTGGACAGTTTGACTTTCAGATTTCATTAGGATTCACACCAGAATAACTGAAAATAGTGTGGGACGTGTAAAACGTTTTAACCGTGTACACGAACGGAAGGGTCATTACACGTTTAGAAAATTCACTACACGTTTTACAAGTCAGCAAACCCTACTAACTTTTTTTTCAGTATTATTTTAATGGCTGAAGTCACATTTTCACCATTACCCACATCAGTGAAAAATTTAAAGTTAACAGTTCCAATGTGTTCTTCTGACTGGTTTCCGACTTTTACGGAAACATGGAAACCCCTGTTGAACCAAGTCCTTGTACGTGAGTGGAGCGTCTTTGGCATATACACCGCATAACACGGCCCCAATTACGCGGTACTTCATTCCAGAGGGATCTACAACGGTAAAATTGGCAGCTCCCACGTGCTCAGTCCGTTTGTGATCTTGGGTATTCACCTGATTTATTTTGGATTAAAACATAACAAGGTAAGTACAAACAACATTTTATGGTTCAAGAATGATATTTATGAACGCATCAAAGCGGTTAACCTGATTCCTAACGACTATGGTGCAAGAATTTGCCATGTGCGTGAAGGCCAAATTCGGCATCGTAAATTGTATGACCGTTTAAACGAACAGAAATACAGACCGTGTAAACGGATAGGAATTAAACGGTAACTCCCAGCTCTAATGAACAGACCAGTCCCCTCTGCAAGTGGTTTTAATGCGAACCTGTTTCTAAGTGTACCCTAAACGCGAGAAATGGAAGATCTGGGTTGAAAATAATCCTTGCTATCAAAAAGTACCAAATCTTTTTAAGACTATCAAAAAAAGTTGGCATTGATAACTTTTATTTTGATCTACATACCAATATTAACCGTATTCTTACAGGGAACACCTGACTGAAGAAGTGACCTGACCTCCCGGGTCCCTGGTGTATGCTAATCTTCATGGTTCAGTAGCTAAAACAAATTTGTGATAGCCACAACTACTCTAATCTCATACTGATCAGTAGAGCTTGATCTTCAACAGAATGATAGCTTTAAGATATGAGATGTTCATTGAGGAGCAAATTACGTTTTCATCTCGCCATTTTGTACAGGAACCGACTAGGACTTCAGAGATGTAAAATAGTTGTAGTCCCATTTCCGGAAAATCCAAAATTTGAACCGACGAGAAGGCAAATTTTAGCGTAGCATCCATTAAGCGCCGGGAACATATTCTTATGTGATTAAGGCTAAGAAGACCACTTCTCTAAAATAAATTGGTACTAAAACTTGGGTTTTTGATGCAGTTTTTACATTTATCAATAACAATTTGATCTCAGAATTTAAAAACAAATTAATGACAAAAAAAATTACATTTCCGAATTTGTTTTATTTAGGCCAAAAATCCGGAATCCAGGAATTTCCGGAAAATTACATCTCTGGTAGTTACCTTGTAGCTTACTTTATGACGCATTATATTAAAATACTAGGAATAGGGTTAGATATATTTTTTCATTGCTTCTTTCACCAGGTCTTGGTATTATGATCATGGGGAGGCTAAAAGTTGTGATCGAGAAAATCGTAAAAAAGCCTGGAGATTTTGTTTATTCTGCATTTAATAAAGTTATGAAAATTGGTGTAAATGTGTTTATTAGCATTTGTAATAAATCATATATTACTCCTGATCCAAAAAAGCGGCACCTGGTTCTCTGGAAATTATAAGAACCAGGAGCCACTTTTTGTGTCCTGATCTGTGTTGACTTAATAAAAAGCTTGATTTTAAGGATACAATATTGGGAAAACTGCTTGCACTCCTCACTGTAAAAGGAATTGAAAAAAAAAAGCAGCAGCATTATACATGATTATACATACGTTTAATAACAACACTGCCCAATATACTTTTTTTAATCCTTAGGACCAGATGATCACAAACAGCTTTTAACTCCATTATGAAACTTAATTTTACCAGTTTGTTTATCCCTCCCCTCAAAATGCTCAAGGATGACAAAGTTGCATCATCAAAATTTGGAATCAGTTGGTCAATGTTGCCTGGAAACCGTCAAAACTTTTTTGTGCAGTCACTTGTACAGGGTCATACACAACTAATTTCTTCCTGGGAGTACCTGTGAAGTAGCTGTTAAGTAGCCACGGAGTACCCACCCGCATGGGTACCACATCGCCGGCCGCAAAAGTGGGGGTAATCATCCACCTATAGGTACACACGCAGTAGCTTAACCACTACTCACCCCATGCGGGAGTACCTGCATGGGTACTCCCATGCAAATGAGCTTTGAGCTCTGTGTGACTAGTTTAGTAATTTTATCCATTATTTAACATTTTGGTAACATTATGTTATATGTTTTACACAAAATGTCATATATAGGGGGTTTTGGTGATGCTAAACTCAAAAATAGATGTTACTAAGCTTGAAAATGATCAGAAAGTCATAAACAACAATGGAATGTTTGGCGCCCTCTATGGTCCAAAGTGCTGCCTACTAGGCAGCCAGTAGGGGAGTACCTGTGGTGACTTACTGGGTGACTTACACGGGTACCTGTCAGTCACCTAGCAGGCAACTGCAGAGTACACTATAGGATGGGTACTGCTAAGTAAACACAGTTACTATCCACCCACTGGCTTGTGTACTTCACAAGTACTTAGTTGTAGGTACTACATCAATAGTGCATCAATGGTTACCCTTGGAGTAGAGCTAAGAGTACACATGGAGTAGCCTAAGCTCTGGGTTACACCGTAAGTAGGAATCTTGCTGTGTATACACAGTCCTATGGATCTATCTCTGGACTAGTACGATCGGTAATAGCCTCACCTCACCTCATGGACCCCGGATTTTATTGGAAGTGGTCAAAATATGCCAATATTTTTTTTCTCATTTACCCCGTGAAATCTTAGAGCAAAAGATGTTTAGTTTGAATGTGATCAGCAAAAACATACACCATTTTGATATAAAATTGGATGGATTGAGCACGATATATAGAGATATTGGTCGAGCTATAAGTTTTAACAAATATTGTGCGAGACAGTATTTTTAAAACTTATAGCAAGATCAATATCTTTGTGTATGGTGCGAAAAAAAACCATCCAATTTTATCAATATTATGTTTTCAGAATCTGACTTGAACCCCAAGCTATAGTAAAGCAGTGTTGACTTAGTAAATTCAATTTAGTTTATAAACAGCCACTGGGACCATAAAAGAAACGGAACCTGTAAACAACAGAAACCAAAATATTGTAACTTGGAACCACCAAAAATGGAACGATAGACAACCGGAATCTAAGAATTGAAACAGTTACAACTTGGGAAATACCAAGAAATGGAACCAGTAGACACTGGAACGCACCAAGAATTACACCGTACAGCACCAGGAACCACCAGGAATGGAATCACCCCCCACCATAGCCACTGTGAACCACCAATAATTGGAACTAGAGCAACTGGGAACCAGCAAAAGCACAAGGAATCCTCCAAAAAATTGAATCAGTAGCACTGGAAAACAAGAAATATAACCATAGGCACTGGGAACCAGCAATACGTTGAACCAGTAGCCACTGGGAACCACCCAAGGATTGTAACTAACCACAAACACCAGAACCAGTCAGTACCTCAAATAAAAAACAGTTAACAGCAAGCTCTCCCCCAACCAGAACCAACTGGGACCCACTAAAGGAATGTAACAAACAGCCACAAGGACCAAAAAGCTTTGGAAAAAAACCTGGGAACACCAAAAATAACAAAATAACAACACGCCCCCCCCCCCCCCACAGACACACCCTGTACTGGAACATCATACTACCTCACCACTGGCTACATTATTGTCACTACTGTAACCTCTGATTTCTTTCTTTCGGCATCTATTAATATGTGGGACTGTGCACTCTATCACAATAGTGGTGAGATGTCCCAAGTGTGGGAAAAATTGGTCATCCACAATGCCCAACTGCAGTATAATGGTTTCTGTAAGTGTGTGGAAAGTATAGGATGGAAATTCTGAAAACATTAATAATTGCCAAAATTTGGTTTAACCAAATATTAATTCTGTCAAATATTCTAATGGTCCTACAAAAAACAAATTTTGGCTTCTCATATCAAATTTGATGAAATATTAACAAAACTTTACAGATGGGTATGGAGTAGTTCATTCAATCATAAGGTCATCCCCTTTCGACAGCAAAATTCATGTGAACCCCGTCGATCATACAACCTTAAATTGCAGCACTAGTTTGTGCCATTATTGTTATAGAGAATGCATGAGTATGGATTATCATTTTTTTATCATATTGTTTTATATTGATTTAAGGAAGGCTCTGCTTACCTTTTTTGAATGACTATTCACGAGAGACTCAGGAATGTTTGTTTTAATAGTAATTCCTCTTCCTTCCTCTCTTATTTAAAACTTTCCTCTGATTCTAATGACATTTATCCCAAACACAACAATTTAAAGCTAACATGAGCCATTACCTGTCATAGCGATCGGCATGGCTCCAGTTGGTTTCCTACCACATTGTCAACAGCGGCGTCCTCCCATGTTTCATTCATCTCTGGTTCATCATCATCACCTTCAAATATTAAAAATTACAGGCAAGAAATTAATTGCTTGCTTAACTAGGCCGAATTTGATATTAAATGATATTAATTTGTATTTTAAGTACTAACAAAACAAAAAAAATCAAAAAGAATCTCCCCTTGAAAGAACCCCTCAAAACTTCCAGGTAACAAGTTATTCAGAATGAAACCTAGCAAAGGATATACCTGTAGCTGTTTGGAAGTTGTATTGTGAAAATTACAAAAATCCTTCCTAAGTGCTAAAGAACGCAATTCAGCACAAAATGAAGTCCTTTTTTAAAATTGAAAGAGTGATTTCATGCCCATTATGTCCTGTGATACAACATGCATTGGGAATTCCTGCCAAGGTTACACCATGGCATTCCCTTTTCTTTTTTGAATTCATACTCGTCCATGATATGTATGCATCCAATCTCTGATATTGGTAGGGAAACGACCAAGCCAACTCTCGATCCTGATCAATGACACCTAATGCCAACAGATTCTTGGATGAAATCCTGCCTGCAATTAGTAATGACTTTCAACTAATTTGTTGATTGACGGCCATTGTTTTAAAAGACAATCCCCTGTCAGGTCAAGTTTCACTTTTTTTGGAGTGCCTGCTACTGGTAAACCTGTACTACCTGTTCCAGGGCCAGTTGTTGGCAGCTAAACCGTCACCACCCATCTTTTTTTTATTAAGAAAGCGGAGAGGGGGTGCTGTTTACCCTGGTAGAACTAAAAAGAAATCTACCTACAAGAGCGCCGGCTAAGGAGAGCCAATGCGGTAATTCCAGCAATTTTTTACCTGCTGCCTTTGAAGGGCTGTGCGGGGAAGCCCGAATACCATGCCCAACCGCCGAGGAGGTGAATTGGCAATCAGGAAGACACCGATCAATTAAAGTTTTGCTCCCATAAATCCCATGGCAGAAATCTTTAACAGGATCAAACCACCCGAAGGTTGGGGTGGGCGGCTCCTTCTACTTAAAATGAAGGTGGCCAAGGAATCATCTTGAGTTGTGCAGGTGTCGTCTGCCTAATGACGGTGTAAAGCCCGATGAGCGGCTGGGGTGAGGATTGGTAGCTGGAATGTGGGTAGTCTTAAGGGGAAAGATGTGGAGATATGTGAAGAACCGAGGAGAGGAGGGTGGACGTTTGTCTGCAGGAGGTGAGGTGGAGAGGGGAGGGGCTAGGATGAGGAGGGTAGAGGGAAGAAAGTACAAATTGTGGTGGGCGGGTAACAGTGAGGGGATGGGGGTGTGGGAGTTCTGATGAAAGCGGAATTGTGTGAAAAGGTAGTGGAGGTGAGAAGGAAGAGTGATAGGGTGATGTCAATCATAATGGTTTTTGAGGAGGTGGTGAAGTTGATATGCAGCTATGCTCCGCAGTGTGGAAGGAAGTGTTATGATGAGTTAGCAGATGAATGGGATGTGCAAAGTGTGAATGAAATTGGTCCTGTGTGTTGGTGATTTCAATGGGCATGTGGGTAAAAGGATCAAAGGTTTCGAAGGTGTTCACAGAGAAAATGGGTTTGGGGAGAGGAACCTGGAGGGAAAAATTCTGTTGGAGTTTTGTGATGAAAAAGAGTTATGTGTAGTTCAGGAAAGAGGACAAAAGGAGAGTGACATTTAGCTCAGGGGAAATGAGACAGATTGATTTTGTGTTAGTGGGCAAGGGGAAAATTTCTGAAGGATGTTAAGGTGATTCCATGAGAATTGCAACACAGGTTGGTGGTTGCAGATGTGGATAAGAAGAAGGTGAAAAAGGTGGTGAGGAAGGTAGTGCAGGAGAGGACGAAAGTATGGAAAATGAAAGAAGAAGAGACAAAGAATTTGAGATGAGAGTTGAGGAGCTTGTGGGGACTTATGTGTCAGATTTGTGGGGGTTCTTTAGATGTGATGAATTGTGTGGGAAAAGGAGAGGCAGGAGAGATACAGGGTAGTGGAATGCAGAGGTGAAGGAGGCGATAGTGAGAAAGAAAGATGCATATGGATATGAGGAAAAATGGTACTCTCATTGAATGTGAGTCTGTCTAGATCCACAGACTCACAAAGACACTAACTGAATTGTTTCAGTATGTTTTTTCTGTTTACAAACACAGCTTTGCTATGTCATGCTATGTCACTCCAATTAATTCTTGACTGCTCTCATCCAATTATTGTAGGCGCCATCACTATACCAACATCCTATATAAGAATTGTGGAGGAAATTACTAGAAAGATGCCCTGCATGTACAACGTTGTATGCTGCTCAATGAGAAAGTACGACTGTTGTCGGATGCAGGTTGCTTCCGGCTTGCATTTACATATTCCCTACATTATGCTTTTTGTCAACAATATACTCTTTACATGTATTACATAATCATCTTAATTAAAGTATTATATTTATATGTCAGTATAGTTTCTTGATGGTGGCAATGCCCTCCTTTCCCAAATTATGCTAGATAGTTTTGCCAGGTTTAGTTATGTGCTGGTAGCTACATTATAATATATCATGGTGATCAGCCACTCTAGTGTGCCATCTTAGTGCTTATATGCATCGTCCCTGCTGAATACTTCTTTCTGAGGCAGAGTTGGCTTTGTATACATGTAATTATAGTTGCATTATCGCCTCAGCTTCATGCACCTTCAGCATGCTTTGTGAACATTGTGGACATGTGGTCTTTATGTGATGTGATTTTTGTGTGTATGTGCTCCGAGCAATATGGTGGTCATGTGTGAGAACTTGTTTTTTCTCAATTTCGATGTTTGTATGTATATGGCATTGTTACGCCTACAAATTTTGTGGCGGTGCGCCTGAAGTAAAAGGCGGGATCTCCAATTGAACTGAACTGAATTGAAGATGGCTTCTCATGCTTATGCAATAAGTATTGTGTGTGCACTCTGCACGCCAATACATAAACAACATGATTGAGCTCCCATTCAATAGTTATCCCAATAATGGCAATATTGATTGGGGTGAGAAATGCTCCTTGACATCTTCCTTTTTCTCATGTCAACAATAACACAGGAACTTCTGAAACTGTGTGCACAATTTCCAATTTCTCTTGATTTTCATGATAGTGAGCATTCAAAAAAATTGTTCTAAGGATCCATTTGGATTATGAGGTATCAGGTCTAGATGTGATTCTAGGTAAGTTGGACTCATATTTATTGTATTTAGGAAGATTGAGGCATGAAAACAATTGGTATTTTGTGCCCACACTGCTAATGGAGAGATGTGTACAGTGGTCTTCAATACACCTTCCTCTGTGTTAGTGGGTTATATCCCACTAACACAGATTCGATCTGTGTAGAAAAACGGTACCTAAGAGAATAAAGTGAGGTATAAAAGGCTGAAGAAGCGAGCAAAGAAAGTGGTGGCAAAGGCTATGAAGGAGGAGACTGAGTACATGGATCAAATCCATGGACCCATGGAAGACATGGTATTGAAAAGCATAACACACATGTCCACATGGCCCATAAGGTTGTTTGTTTACATGTTGTAAGTGCCTCAAAAATAGTTGAGTGAAACTTTAAACTAAATCATTTTAGTTGTGACTCTATTAATATAAGTCCAAATTGTCACATACGAACTACACTTGCTCAATTTCATGAAAATCAGGAAAAAGTGGTTTTTGTGCATTGCAAATATCATGATACTTCATAAAACACGCAGCACAACCAATCATGCCCATTGTTAGGGTTGTTGATAAACCTATCATAAGTTGGAATGGTGCTTGAAGTGACCATCCTCACTTCATGGCTAATCGTGTTATATCACATGATTGTCCAGTAATTACCGTTTTTGTATTCTGGTAGTGCTGCTCCCTGTCAAATGAAAAAGTAAATGATTAACACACTTGGCTTGCTGTGCAATCCTATGTCTGTTCCTTGTGTGTCTGAGGGTTGTACTGGCAAGTTGAAGAGCACACATTTGATGGGTGAAGAGACTGAGAAGGGGCTGATGAGTTGAGAGATAATCCTAACAGTGTGTAAGATTGTGAAGGCAATGAAAAAGATGGAAGAGATGATAAGGGCGCAAGATGTTTGAGAGGAATTGATGGAAGTTTGAATTTCAATGAAGAGAGACACAAAGGTCAATCTGGAAAAAGCATAGGAGATGAATCATGAATGAGGAGAATGTGTGGGATCAGAAGGTGGAGGCTGATGGGGTGGAAGGTCCGGTTGAGAGGTCAGCTGGGAAGAATTGCGAGGGCCATCAGAGCAAACGGAGACTAAGAATCAATTTCCCTTGGCCTTTAATTATCACAACAAACCTCACTTTTGGTTTGGGTAGGGATGTGCGGCCGGGTGTTTGAACAAATCTACCCGACTGCGAGATGCTGTTAAATTATGTTGATCCATCTGGCAACTAGCTAAAAGGGGTTCATTCATAGTATTTGGGTATAAATTAGGGGGTTCATACCCAAAATACTATGAATGACCCCTGTTCATGTATACCATACTTTTTTTTACTAACTATTACTTACAAAATTAATCATTACATATCAAATTCAGTCTGAAATTGAAGTTTTAAAACCACTTTCGGCATTCGTCCGGCAGTCAATCACATGCCATAACCGGTTGTTTAAAATACATGGTCATGTGGACCGTATTGACCAATCGCGTACGCCGAAACATACGAGGTATACATGAAAGTCTTGTTATGCGCGAGGGCTTTCCCCGTTCATTTGCCGTACTTTCTGCGAACTATTACTTACAAAATGAAATCAAATTTGTCCTGAAATTGCATGAAATTTGACCACTTTTGGCATTCGGCACTGCAGCCATGTATTGTTCTAACCAATGCCACTGTATTTATGGTTAGAAGTCTTAAAGTACCAGAAATGAGTGGAATGTTAAACCAAAACAATGACCGGTTTAATCCTTGGTAAAGGTCCCAGGAAATGCAAATAGAATTGTGTGGTTTGGTCAGTCTACAAGGAGGACCAGAAAGCGTTCACTATTTGGATTGGTGATGACATCATTTGTTGGTACCATTGATTTATTCAGAGAGTAATAGCAAATTTCAAGTGACTTGGTTGGTAATCTTTATGGTCTGACTGCTAATCAATAGTTTCACAATGATATCACTGGTAGTGGTATTTTATTTTCTGGCCCGTTTATTGGAATTGAATGTCCCCCAAAGATATGGATGAGATTTATCATCTCATTTCCTGGGACCTTTATCATCCCTCAGTGAAAAAAGTTAATCTATCTGGATGCTTTAAGTCTTTGCAAGTGCAATCGGTGGCGAGAAACTAATTTACATATCAAAGTCCATCGTTGAATTTTCTCAACGCAGGGCCTGCCCGAATTACACTCTCTGGGTCTCTATCCATCAACTGGCGCAGTTGACGGATAGAGTTTGTCGATCAGCCATGTATAAACGCTTGTTTATACATGGTCATTGACGTGTATTGACCAATCGCGTACACCGATACCTACAAGGTCAATATTAACTATTTTTCACATTCGGGTTTGCATTCGTTCTTCAAACTGAGGCTGAGTCACGTGATTGACCCTGGAAAATTCACCACCTCAAACTGGGTTTCCAGTTTTATGTGTCTGTATGTTTTGATGTTTGGATATTGTGTTGTGTGTGTGAATGAAGGCAGTAGCTAAAGAAGAAAAAAAAAATTCACTCACTTGCAACAGAAATTAGCGTTCACAAGACATCTCACTTAACCATTTTTTTTTTTCCTATTGTCCTCACTTAATTACCACTACCAGTGATTGAACGCCGTAAATTTAGTATATAAAACTTACAAATTGTTGTTAGAATACTCCACTCTTTCATTTAAGACCAAGTTTTAGTTTGTTGCACTTCGTATTTCCAGAAAGAAATGCGGTTTTCGGAAGCAGTATTTTCCGGTGCGCGGTGTGAAATCGTCGCCGAAAGTAAAATCTACCTTAGAAGTGGCCCTCGACCCCCAATATGAATGAACATCACCAAATTGGTGCCCTAAAATAAATTAGAGGAGGTCGAGTTCCATTTTGTTGGAAAAACGTCACAGATGACAAAACAATAGTGGATGGAGTTAAGGGTTATAGAGGATAATGAAGAGAAAAGGCATTCTGCGTACTGGCGTGTCAGTTTGCGCTGCCACTACGCCTCGCAGTCAGAGCGTAGGAGATCTTTCTAGGTGCGCGTGATGCATGCACATTCACCGCGGGAATGTTTTGCGTTCTTTAGTTGTAGTTTTTGCTTCGTTTCATCGCATATACCAATTTGTTAATCCATCAACAGGGCATCCCGAATCTTTTTCGTAGATGTTGGTGGTAGGGTGGGTGTCGGTAGGGGTAAGGTCCACCGATTGCCCCAAATCGCCCATGTACCAACATTACAACAATAACACGCAAAATGTATAGATGGTGTGTCGGGGAGTGGTGTCTTCGTACGTTCCTAGTTGGGTTTGTTTTTATGGCAGATTCCGAAAAAAGGTTGAAACAGCTAGAAACGTTTGTTGCCGTTTGCCTTTATACAAGAGCCAATATCTCACAATTTCCGAATGGGAGACACACACTAATGCCAGGCATTTAATTCACTGTAGTTTTATCAGAACTTTAATTCCCATGGCATTTTTGTCGCCTGGAGCCATGAAGAGAGGAAAGTTTTTTCGGGATCTTAGCTTCACAGTTCAAGAACCTGATTTTTATAGGAAACGTATGAAATGGTGTGTGGAAAGTTTTATCGGAACACATTTAAATCCGATAAAACTAGATCCCCTTATTCAATTATCCCTACCTGCCCGGAATTACCTTATTTTATATTACTCACCCCCCCGCCGCCCAACCCACTCATCCACTCCACACCAGTTTATTGCTTCCTGCGTCAACAAAGAGCCAAATCGCTTGCCGACGCGTACTTGCATGGGTTTGCGCTTATTTCCGTGCGTCACTACGCACGCTATGCTGCGCGTTTGTTCATGCAAACATGACCGCACTTGAAGGGAAATTGCCGATATTTTAGGTCTAATTTCGTCGTTTTTCTCGAAACTACGTCTGTGACACCCAGTTTTTTATTAGTGCGCCGCAAAGATCTTATAAAGGATTTCCTAACATAAGTTAGAAAAATCAAAACTCGTTCGATTTGTTTATATTTTAATTGCCTAAAACACATTTTACCGATTTTCCCATCGAGATTCTTACAATTTTTGAAAATACATTTTTTGAACAGCCCATAGCTCAATAACGAGTCAGTGACCCCCTTTTTTCTTTATTTCAGATTTTTCACCTACATCAATTAAAATACCATATACGAAAATTAAAAAATCGATCGATTATTTCAATCATCCTCTATAACCCTTAATTATCATCCTACAATCTTGTTCAAAATTGTTGGAACACTGTGCAGATTTGGTTTCCCGCCCCCTCATTTCAATGTTGCATGAGCACGACACACTTAAGCAATCTCGCACCATATTATTTTCACACTGATTGGGAGGGGATGGGGAGGGGGAAAGAAAGTTATAGATACAATGCGTTTCAAGCCTATTATCTCTTTCATAGCTTCAATTACAGGTGTTCCAATGACTTATTAACAATAATTTTGGGGGAGTTTGACAAGTTTTTCTCTCGTTACGAACTTTGAAGCTTTAAAAAGCGAGTTCAATCGCACGTTGTGGATTCATTGATTTTAACACTTCTTGGAGTGTAAAAAAAAAAAAAAAGCAAGTTTAGGTAAGGTTTACGCAACAAAGTTGTAGCTGACTTTTTGCCGCTATGCCTGTATCCAAGAATGGTTCCGTCGGAGCTCTGAGTGATGGAAATGTACATTTGAATGCTAAAGGAGTGTTTTCGACCTTTTGCATCGGCCAGGTCGCGCCCAAAAAGGTGGGTGGACATGAAATGTTGTGTGGTTTACATGAATACAAAATGCAAAAATGATTTTATCAGTTAATTTGTTTTCAAGTATGACTTTTAGGAACCATTTTGACAATTACTTTATAAGGTACAAATGTCATGCATGGCTGTACTAGTAGGGTATAGCCTATATGGTAGTTGTACTGGGTGGTTTTCAATGTCAGAGGTGGTTGAATAAATCAAATTTGATGCACAGTCACCAACTAAATTATATTTCTTAACTGAAGCCATGATATCATTTTAATGAATTTCTAGTAAAAGGGAATGATCGAACGGGGTTGAGGGAGAGATGACACATAGGGGATGATGATGGGGGTACCAGCGGATGGGGGGGGGGGATTACCAGGATGGGGTGGAATCATGGGAAATAAAAATATATGAATTTAATTATTAATTCAATTGTTAGCATTTTTTTAATATCATTGGTGATTGAGATTGTAATATTTAAATAATGGGTGGACCATTTGTCAATGTGGATATGAGGGTTTAATTTGATGTATTTCATTGTCTGAGTAGAAATGTCCACTTGGGGGGCCAGTGCCAGTGGTTTATAAAAACTTTTTTTTGGGGGGGGGAGGGAAATAAACTAAGTAAATAAAATTAAAATCAACTGTAAACTCCATAAACCTTAAAATGAAGGGTTATTACTTTTTGTTCATAATGCTTTGAAATCTAGGCATGTGACATTTTTTGAAGGGAATTAAACAACACAAACTCAGAAAGGGTCACGACATAAATCATCCAAATAAATAGAATGCGAAAATTAAGAAATCATTAAATTTTAATTCAATCCATAATTCTAAAAAAGGGGGAGTATGGCAAGAATTAGTACTATTTGTTTTCTTCATCAAAAGCTTTAAAATGATATATGTATTTCAACTTTTTTTGATGAAGATTGAAAAACCTCAAGCTAAGATGTTCGTCTGTAATAAATTGAAAACGGCATGCAAAAATCACAAAATGTACCATTGAAACACCCATAACTCCAAAAGCCATATGGAGTATGGAGATGAAATTACTACACTAGCTTCCTCTCATATCAGGCACAAACTCTTTTACTTTAGAAATTTGGAGTGATTCGGCTCATTCATGAAGTGCGCACTTAATAATGAGTCACTGACCGACGGTGACCGTTCGGTGAACACGAAGTTTGTTTGATGACTCATCATGCTCGGAGAAGTTTTTATGAATGAATCACAAGGTCAATGTTTACCCATGCGCAGGTTCGATTATAACAAAATTTTCCATCGTGATACCTTACTGATCCTCGCAAAAACAAACGCAAAACAGCCACTCCGTTGCATTTTTGGGTGACAAATCTCGCTTTACCATAGAATTTCTGAATTTTTGACATCTTAAAAACCTTTTACTTTTACTTTAGGAAATTTGGATTAGGCTAATTAATGAAAGTGCGCCACTAATTACTGACGTCATGACCGCCGGGGACCGTTCGGTGAACCAGCGTGTGCTTTTTACTGATGACTCATCATGCTCCGAGAAGACAGTTTTTATGAATGAATCCACAAGGTCAAACTGTTGTACCCCCTGCGCCCAGTTGTATTAAACAACATTTCCATCGTGAGACTACTGATCCTCGCAAAAACAAACGCAAACATCCACCCGTGCATTTTGGTGAAAATATTTGCTTTCCCCATAGAATTTATGAATTTTGTCATCTTAAAAACCTGATACGGGGATCCTCTTCTAATTAAATTTTCGATTGAGGTACGAAATGACACTAACTAGATCGGTATGGTAATACAGTACATGTACTATGTGATAGCAGTCATTGCATTCTAGGTCGGGTTTTTGTTTAGAGGTCGGATGCAAATATTCACCTGTGTTTTCCGAGGAGGAAATTCCAGAATTGTATTTTCCCGGCGTAACCGCCACCAGTGACCATCATTGCGCAGTAGCAATGTTTGAAGATGTATAAAATACTGTTTGAAATCATTATATCATTTTCATATATGGTTTACAGAAATAACAATGTACTCATAGTTTCCCTACTTACTTTGTTATGAGTGTTTAGGGTAGACCTTGATGGAATACTTGAAATGCGTAATATATTGGCAGTTGACATGCCCTAAATAAATCCCCATCTCCGAGTCCTCCTAACCTTACATTCGGAATCGTGACCGCATCCCCTGGGATTGTTGCCAGCTTACGGCGTCACCACTGAAAAACCTTGGAAACAAGGCCAAAGTGGTGAATTGACTGGGACAACACGCTACAATACGAATAACTATTCCAACTTACCTCATCGTTAATGGTTACACCCATTCGACGTGGTTATCGGCTTTGCCCAGCGGCGGCAACCCTTCTACCACACACAAAACCAAGTCCATATAATAGATCTTCAACCATGTTTTGATTCAGTCAGAATGAAATTTGCTTACCTTCGCAATAAGAGTAAAAAAACCCAGCCTACCACACCAACTTTCTGCTTATAGCATTCTTTACATATTCCGGGGATTACTGTTGTACCACTGGTTATTTGTAATAGTCAAACCATTAAGTCAAAAAAAGAGTGCAATCGAGAGAAAATGCTCATGCAACAACCATAACAAAAACGAAAATCGTGGGTGGCATGCACTTTGCTTTGACCCTTGCACGTAAACAAGATGCCCAAGCTATTTTTGGATATTATTTTTTGCGATTTTTAAGATTGTGAAATATGTTTATTGGTTTAATTTTATGGTTTAAACGAAACATCTAAGCCACATGAGCAAAAATACTTTAAATGAGTTTGAAATTTGCTTATAGTGTTCTGAGGTTGGCATCAAAAAGTGGTCGGAGAAAAACCACCTACAAAAACCCAAGACTCTCCCCGCCGAACCCCCAAAACTTTTCCACCCCCCGTACAGGCCCCTACGACTACGACGTTTTATATCCCGATGGTACCACCCCCCCAATGTGCATTAACTTTCTTACTCCGCACAAACAAAGGATTTCTTCCTTTAATCGGTTATAGGGATAATTAAGCACCAGGAAACAGTATTACAATGGATATTAAAATGACTCAATCATAATAGAACAATATTTCGTCGTTTTTTTATTGAAAACCCAGGAGAATGAGAAGTAAAACTGCGTAAGCGTTATAAAATGTTGACATTGGTGTTTCGGCTTTAGTGAAAGGTCACGGATCTACCTGACCTTAGGTCAGCATGCCTTTTTCATTGTCACCAAGCAGAAATGTGGGTAGGGAACATCACAGAACTGAGACTATTTAGTTCAACTTATTCACTCTTTCTTTTTGAATTGACCTGCATCTTTTTTCAACACTGTCTGGTAGTGTTTGATTTTATATATCAGCGGACAATGTCATAATGGTAAGATGATGAGAAAAGGTAATTTAACATGTCAACACGGCTACCCATGTATAATGCTTAAAGCTAGTTAATGGAGTGTTCTCGGTAGGGGGTATATCCTCTAACACAGATTCGATTTGTGTATCGTTATTAAGGTTGATTACAGCTCCTTAACCGCAGTGGCACCTCTTTATGAATGCATCCCTTCTGCCCCAAAAGAAGAAATCAGGCGAATTTTTAATTCGACCTTGTCATTTTCTCCAATGGTTAAAAAAACCACAAAAAATGCGGCCCAAACCGCGTGTCTACTGCACGGACTAAGGCACGTGTTCATACCATTGTGACGTTCAGTGACGTGTTTGTATGCGCATTTCAACCGGCCAATAGACCGTGATATGTACAAATAATGAACTTCGCCTTCTG
>JAMKCH010028669.1:0-18822 GCA_023653785.1 Ophioderma brevispina | reverse complement strand
AAGACATGTTATTTTTGACAAAAAATGGCGTTGTAGTTTAAGCTCATCAAAAATATTGTTGGTCGTCATTTTCCGCTCATCAAAAATATTGTCTGTCCTTAATTAGAAAACTCATTAGTAATTAGATTTTATTTAAATTGTGTTGTTTTACACCTTCGTATGTGGTGTGAGTTGTATTAAAACAAGAATCTGCCGAAAAAAATCTTGAGTCAATGCAATTTATGAACATTAGAAATAGAAGGGTCTGAAAACCCCGGTTGCGACAGTAAAATCGCGCAAAAATGGCGGTGTACAAAATACAGGAAATCGCCGGAGGTTTAGCAGCGGACGCGGGTCCTCCGAAATTTAAGTTTTTACGTTAGGATACAACAGGAACTCCGCATTGGAAGTTTGAATAGATTAATAAACAACCACAAGGGCATTGAAACGTGATGGGAGGACAGTATCAAGAGAACACAGTAATTCTAGAACTGTTCCACAAAAGATGCTTCCTCTTTGTCTACAAGCAACAAGTTCACTTCGTTATTTAAAAGTGACATAAGAGGTGGTACTTCTGTTGCGGAGGAGAAGCCTTTTGGCACGTATGTGGGCCTATCTTTCATCCTTTAGGGACCAGATACCCTGCCTGAGGGAAGCCAGTTCCAGTTTTTAAATAAAAAATTATTCAAAATAAAAAATACTAAAAAAAATATGGAGACCCGAAATCTGAGTTTTGGGGGAAACAGACCCTCTTATGTTGAGGTTTTCGCATATATTATAGCAGAAGAAGAAACTCTAATCTTCAGAGTTTACAATACAAATAAAAACTGGTAAAAAATAGGATGACCTCGAAATCGTGAGTTTTTGGGGCGGACACAGATCCTCTGGCTTTTGGAGTTTTTGCATATTTATTATTATTATCAGAATCATTTATACAGGGTTTTTCTAATAAAAAACATTTTAACATATACCCCGAAATCGAAGTTTTTGCGGTGGGCGGCAGAGACCCTCCATTATTTTTTGTAACGCATACCTACACATATTCGATTATATGAGACAGAGTGTGTTTTTGTCAAATGATTTGTTTGGAAGGAAGTGTGTGCTGGGGGCGTGTTGGTGTATAGTGGGGGGCGACTTTGTGTATTGGGGGCGGGTGGCATGGGGGCGCTTGGGTTTGGAGGCGACTTGGTTTACTGTGGGTGCGACTTGGAATAATGGGGGGCGGACTTGGCACGGGGCTGACTTGGTGTACTGTGAGGGGCGACTGGTTACTGTGGGGGCGAGTTGGCGTGGGTGCGACTTGGTTTGGGGGCGACTTGACTGTGGTTACCACCCCCCCAGTGAACTTCGCTCCGGTGCGCTAAAATGATAAAACTTGTAAAAACGCTTCTAGGCTAAAAGAGGGGAGGACATAGCTATCATTAGTTCTCAAAATCATAAGCATCGGGTGCTTTATAACAAATTCTCGAGGGGGGGGTGGTACAACCCCCCCATCCTCCCCCTTGGTAAACAGGTTACAAACAAGGGCTTGGTTAAGAAGAGGTTAATAATGGACAGGGACATTTGAAGCTAAACAGCCATGTTGGCGCGGCCCGCTAGAGATGCCAACATGAAATAGCTGAACCATGTATTTTACCATTCTTTTGTACAGGGAAATTGATTTGGGAGTAATTTTTAACACAGTCGAGGAAACTCGATGTGTCTTTTCTTTTGTACGTTTCTTTCTACACAGTCGAGGAAATCGACGTGTCTTCTTTTTGTACGGTTGTCTTTCTTTACAGTCGAGGAACGCGACTGTGTCTTTCTTTTGGTCGGTTTCTTTCTTGCAGTCGAGGGCGAGACTTGTGCTTGTTTCTGTAAGGTTTCTTTCTTTCTTTCTGTCAAACTTCGGTCAAACTTCAATTTGCTCGTTCTGCCAATAACTTTCATCATGTGACAGGACCTTGGGACACAAACATCAATGACCACTCCGCATATGTGACCCGACTTGTTGGGGTCAAAGGTCACGTAACGGTCACAGGAGCCGAAAACGTTGATTTCACCAAATAGATACTCCTCCTACAGATGATGTTGCATGGTAACGTGACGCATGGATATGAAGGAGCTCGGGACCCTTCATAAAAGTAATGCCCAATGACGATTCAAATGTCTTTTTAAAGGGCATTTCCGGCCGAGTTTAAAATATCTATCAAAAAAATCATATCGACAATCATGCAAGGTGGTAAATGATGCTACTGCCACATATGAATGTATAAATTCAAAGATAGGTTCGAATGGAGGTCATTCCAGGGTCAGGTAAATTTTCAAAATGCCGAGTGAGCTGAAATTTTACTGAATTGATCCTTATGACATTATAAACATGTTGACAATATTGTCGAGGTCAAAGGTCAATAGGTTAGCACCGGAGAGTTTTGCGCGATCGTCGCAAAACGCGCAAACACTCGTGAAGTTTTGGGTCTATACAACGATTTGTGGAACGGTCCATGCGAATGTTCACGATTGTGTATTAAAAACAAACACATTTTTAATGTTAATTTGCCAATAACACAAAACTGATTATTAAATCATATTATGCAAATCGTCGGCGAAAAATTGATGACTCCAAATTCAAATAAGTTGCCAAAATATAGTCAAAATATTTAAATAAATTCCTAGCATAGAACCCTACCTCTAACCTGATAGTGACACGGAGGACCCGAACTATTTTCATGTGAAGCGTCAGGATATGGTTGCGCTTCGGTGCATTAACAATGCATGCCATCAAAGCTATCAAAGCGCGGTATCAGGTCTTTGTTCATAATGGTTTGTTCATGGATAATAATTCTTCGGAATTAAACAAATTCGGACTTGGCCGCGGTAGAAGGTATTTTCCCGGACAGGGATGGAAATCGGTAGGGATTGCGGAAGAGAGAAAAGAGAGGAAACACAACTTCCCACACCATTCAGGCGGCAGAGAGTGGAAAACCCATCACGCGATCACGTCATCGGGGGCCGGGGATTCCCCACCCCACTTGCGAAAGTAAATTATTCTCGGGGATGTAGCAAAGGCCTAAGCCCGGCGGCAGCGGCCATCTCCTCTGATTCAAAATTTATTGGAATAAGGGAAAAAGTAACAGGTTATAATGATGGCTTTTTAATTTTTCAGCCGAGAAAGGAAAAAAGAAGGAAATAGGATGTCAACTTGGAAGTTTGAGCATATTTTTGCAAAGACTTTTTGTGTCTGGTGGGACTAGTAAGGGCCAAACATAAGGGAAACGCATATTTTCGCGATTTTTGACTTGAAAATCGACGCATTTTCGCGCCATTTTAAAATAAGGGCAGCGATTTTGCGTTTTAATTTAAATCGTGCAAACTCCGGTGCCTACAATAGGTCAAAGGTCAAATTTCAAAACTGCTCCGATTAAGCTGAAATTTGACTGAATGATTGATGATATTCTCAACATGTTGAAAAATTTGACCTGAAAATTTTTGAGGTCAAAGAACTGTTGTGGGGTGAGGGGATGTCAAGCTGACACCACTACATGAGTCACATGATCATGCTATGTAATCTGTAAAAGGAGTAGTGATTTGAAGTGCTAAAGTAATTTGAAGTATTTGACCTTTGCCCTAAACCATGGCGTCAAGTGAAGGGAAGTTGATTGACGTTTATTGACCGCTCATCAGCTCCTATGAAATGATGGGCTAAAACAGGATTTTCTATCTTGCCCTATTTTAAATTTTACACACAGTAAATATGTTGACCTCTGTGACCCCAGATGACCCCATATTGCTCTTGACCTCATAACTTGACTGTTTGCATTGAATACCACCCACACTATTATGCTTTATAACTCTGGATATTCACACAGAAAGTCTTTTTGATCCAAGGCGGAATTTTGATACACACGATAGAAAATTACAGAATCAGATCAGATAAGAGAGTACTGCCTGTCTTTAATAACGGATTCAAGCCAACCACTTGCAGGTATGTTAGCCCACATCTATGACCAGAGTAACCATAAAATTACCAAAATACAAATTTTGATTGATTTTTTGATGTCTTGGACCAGCAAATCACTGCTTATCCCTTCTGAAGACAATGGACAAATGACTCATATGACCGATGATCGAGTAGCAGATCGCATCTCATGTTAATACACTTTACTCTGCAATCAGTGCTTTTAGCCAACCGCCAGCTGTTTCAAAGAGAACAAAAATGCAATTTGGCAACTGACCTATATTTGGATCGGTATGCTAGAAAAAAAAATAAATCCATTCCAAGTAAAGAGTTTAGATCAAGGTTTTATGTCATTTATCAATCGGGCACGGGCTGCGGATTTACCAGCGTTTGCTACACATTTGCCTGCCATTGCTATGCAATTTTACAGGATTGTGCAGCAATTTTTCCCCGATTACGTTTGCTCTATCAACATGATCAAGTCAATCAAAGCCAAGGCTGTTGCAAAACATTGCTCACAAAAAAAATCCTTAGCGCAAGCCATGTTCAGGCATGGTGTTGGCATTAAAGGTGCAAATAAGAGAATTTACATAAGGGTTGTCCCTAAAATGTGAAAAATATTATTTTTTATGATGTGAAACTTTCTATCAAAAATATGCCCAATCTGAAAGGATTATGCTAAAAATTATCTTGCCAAATTCTAATTTCCTATTGGAGCAAATAAGAAAGGAAGAAATTCAGCCTATGATTGATTATTGATATATATATATAAAGCATATAAAAAACCTTCTGTTTAACTTTTATGACATTTCAGTCGACTAAATAACAGTACAGACAACCATTGGATGTTAATCTATTGAAACCACACATGACAGAAAATACCGATGCCTTTGAATATCTCTCATTTTGCACTTTAAGTTCATAGCTTTTCTTGGTGAATGACACATTTCAAAGAGGAGGTGTTGCTACAATTACTTAAAGAGACCAATAGCAGAGGAGATTTCAAGAAAGACGTGCCCCAAGTTTTCAACTTCTGGGTTTTTGCAATATTGGTAATGTTCTCAATGAATTAGATCACAACTGAATTTTGCATAAGCCAAATACGCTGTCTTTATTGTGTAATAAGATGCTGATTTCGTTTTTCTGTTGTGCATGGACAGAAACAAAGCACGGTTTTACGATACGATAGTGGGCAAGTTCAAAACAACGTTTGAGGTTTTCTTTGTTCTGTTTGTCCAATACACCTCAGTAGGTGGTTACAACCGATCTAGCGCGTGCAATTGATGAGAAATGGTTTCTCAAAAAAATCTCCTCTGTCACTTTAAACAGTCATGTATCATCAAATCCGAAATCAGTCATTAATTTTGGAGATTTAATGTACCCTCTTTCAGGAGCATGCCCCACTGGGGGTTCATTGCAAAACAGAATAATCAGCCTTTTTCGGAGTCCTTCGTCCCACGGGAGTCCCACTCAAAAAGCAAGGTCTCAGACTTCTACAAAATTACGAATCTTGAAAAATCAACTTATACAAAAAATTTAAGGTGATGTTGTTTAGGTTTTTAGCAAACTCAACGGATGACACCACTGCGTCTTAAAGGTGGGTGACCCAATTGACAAACCCCTCCCACCCTCCCACCTTTAGTCATCAAAATGAGATCTGGTATCAAAGAAAGTTCTTATTTTCTCATTACTCTGATGAAATTTAAGGCCCAGAAAAATTTTCGATGGTAGAACACTAGGAAGTTTCCAAATGGTGGTTGACCAACATTAATTAATTGCACATTTTCCTCTGTGCCAAGTTAATACATTATTTTACTTCTATTATCAAATGGGTGGACCAATTCAACTCAAAATTTGTACTCAGATGTTTTTGGTGATATGATCCTTGGGGGTTGAAAACATCAGATTACCTGGTCCCACCAGAGGTCTTATACAGTTTGGAAACCATGGTTCAACAATTCTGAAAGAATAGTAGACAATATGATAGCGATTCCTTTTCAGATCATTTTTAACCGTGTGCCTGGAATCCGATGCACATCCAAGATTTAAGGTTTTCATTTAATAATATTACAGCATGATCCTTACAAAACAGGTGATAACACTTTATTGATAAAACAGCACTAAGAGTTTTTAATACGGCATTCATGAAAGAACAAAGTCAGTGAGTCTAATGTTATGCATTTACAGGAATTGAACCTTGTATGTTCTGGGGATAGAAATAATACTCCAAAACCAGTGGGCACATTTTATAATACACTAGGGAAGGACAATGACCTGTGCCAGGGAATTGAAAGACTATCTTGGCTCTAGTGGAGGGTTGACACCGACTGGGATGTACATAAGGCTGTTGAAGGACTGGGCCCCTGGAAACCCTTAAACTTGGCTAACTTTTGTAATTACAAAGACTTACTTATGCTATGGGAAAAACAGTAATGAGACTTCAGGCAAGTCTAGCATCCTAGGGTAATATTAAGAAAGTATTTTGAGAGAAGGTGTCACAAGGGCGTGGGAAGCAATGAAGTGCCTGAAGTCACCAATACTCGCATGCAAACACATACTCTTACATCATTTTCTCTCTCTCTCACCCAACCCCCCATGATTTTTTTTAAGATAACACAATTAGGGTTTTTCTAAACCCAACATTTGTTTAAATATTAAAATATTTGTGTTATATTCTAGGTAATCTTTGTATCTCAATTTAAAAAATTCTATCATACTAACCTTTTTGAGGATGCTCTGTTTTACTAAAAAATTTTAGGCTCAGGCTAGAGATGTTGCTAGGTGACTCTAATCATTTAGTTCAAACCCAACTAAGCTTCTCCAATCATGCCAAGTTTAATTACAATGATTGACAGATCTAGGACGCATAATTACATTATTTCCAAATTCTGAGTTGCTATAGCAGGCAGCGAGGCTTTCACTGATCATGACAATGCCAAGTTTCTGTTATGTTATCCACTGAAAAAAGCAAGGGTAATGTCATTATGAAACGATTTCTTTTAAGTTTTTTATTTTTTTCTTTGAAATGTTGCCAGATATATCTATCAAAAGCCATCTTGAACAAACATAATGTTAAGACCCAAATTACAGAACCTCAATGCCCCCCCCCCCCCCCTTGATAGCAACTTGAATGGTGCCTGGCTTAAACATGAGACATATGTGTGAGATGTGTGTATACTATGCTATCTCTGAGCTAGCAATGGCTTGCTTGTTTGACAACTAGCTATGATTATTGATGGACCACAGCCACGATGTATACCCTATAACAACTTGGTTAGGGCACAAGTGTGGACTGGCTTGGTCAACAGTGTATCATGGGAATAGGATGTCATTTCCCAAAATACTAAAGGTTATTCAATCGTTTGTGCAATGATTATGAGAGCATTACCATGTATCTACTGAAGAAGTGCTCCTGACTGGGAATGGGATGTATTTCCCAAAATAAGCTAAGTTGTTCCAATTTTTTTTCAATATTATAGCTTTCAAGCTATCTAATGAAGATAGTGCTCTGACTGGGAATGGGATGTATTGACTAAAATAAAAAAATGTTCCATATTTTTTTCAATGATTCTAGCTCACATTCTATCTACTGAAGATAGTACTCTGAGGGATGGGATGTATTCCTAACTAAGCTAAAGTGTTCCAATAGTTTTTGCAATGATTATAGCTTCCACGCATCTATTGAAGCAAGTAGTGCTCATGATTTCTTTACTTGTTGGCTGTTTCAAAATCTGCTGTGGTTCAATTTGACAAGGAGGAAATAAGCTTTCAAAATAAAAAATATTGAGCATCCTGCCATTCTCTACGACAGACATGGTTTGAATTTTTTGTATACATATTCAAGAAGACAGCAGTTATTATTTGTATTTTAAAGAAGTGCATCCATTTTTTGTTTACAGATCTGGGAAGATTAAGGTCTTGGGACTGTTGATTAAGTTTGAATACATCACAACATGTGCAAAACTATTTTGAGTGGAAGAAATTTGCCCCATTATGAAAAAACCCAACAATCATTTTTGAGCAATGCGCAGAGTCATACTCTTTCATTGCATCTGTGTAAAAAAACAAATTGTGATTGCGCGGTGAAGTATGAAAGTGCATTGTAGTTATGGGACAAATATAAAACATTAACACTGTATTTCATAAATCAGATATCATTCAACATTATAGTCCATACATTATGTATTCATTATCATACAATAATTATTAGAAAGGTCATCCCTCCTGATGTCAAGTTCGTCAAGTTGTCACCTGGGATTTTCTGTTATGTTCCCAGGTGGTAGTTGTAGTCACGGTGAGTGCATTAACGTGCAGCACTGGTCACATCTTTACCCTTACCAAGATCTTATGGGAAATGTAGGCTTGAATGAGAAACAGTTACAGGCAAGTTATTTTTTTTGTCTTCTGGCAATCCTTTTCGAGCTTGAAATTGTCAAAGGTCATTATTCTCTGTAGACCTCAAGGAGGGTCATCTATCAAACAAATTTCATGATCCTAGAAATCTAATGTACTAAAGGGGATGGCCCGATTTAAGCATATACAGTTTTAATATTGATCGACGATGTCATCCATTTTCCTGCAAAGCTACATAGAAAACATTGATGTTGGAAGCCCATCGAGTAACTGTGTAAAATATTTGGTAGGCCCAAACATTGAAACCAAACATGAGAAAAATAGTTAGCTTTTTCTGATACCAACATTTTGACCACTTAGGTAAAAATCTGCGGGTCTGAGGATGAGGCTATTAATGATTGGCCATGGCCCTTTAATTAACCCCTTAGCCCAGACTTTGGGCTGACTTCTAGCCCAGATTCGCCTTAGCAGTTCATTGTGAAGTGCAGCGAAGGTGAACCATTGCTGAAAGATAGGGAGACATAGCAATTCTGATCGGAGCCTGCTCTAGATTGGTAGACATATGTCTAGCCTTGAGGCTGTTTTTCAATGAAAACTGCAACCCGATATAGCTGGTCTGCCCACACAAAGTTTGCCGTGGGAGGTCAGTACTGGCCAATCTTATGATCGCTAAGTCCTGGTGTGCGAGGCCAAGGGAATTGCTAGGCAGGGTCCGGTAAAGCGTTAAGATAATGCAACAAGAAAATTTGGGGAGAGAGACACGCACAACAAAGACACCACGTGATCATAACTACATCTCTGGCCATTTGGTAACGCCAAGGGATAAAAATGAATACAAGTTACATTGCAAAATGGTCCTGAGAGGATAATGGCAACCCTCACCAGCAAGGTATTAAGCGCCGGGGTAGATTTAATTCTGATTCAGCTTTATAGAATAAATGGATATTTCTGAAAGTACATTTCCACTACATATTTCAGTGTTCCTGGAGCACTACATTTTGACATAACCTGAAATATGCGCGTCTTCTCACCTCCTCACAATTTTGAAGTACATTGTTAGCAATTACAAGGCCATATGCCAGAAATATAATGCAATGCAAAGTTACATAAAAATTATACGGGCAAATTGTCCTTGAGGAAACAATATGCCAGGACTTCAATTTATTTTTTTCATGGGGGGGGGGTGCCTTCTACTCAATATTTTGATCATCAAAAGGTCAAAGACAACCCAGCTTATCACAATGGGGGGGCGTTAATATTTGAAATTTCCTGTAAAATTGTGATTTTTTTTTAAAGAAAAATTTGTGTGTTATCTTTTCACTGAGACCTAATCCCTAAACAGTCTTTATTAAGATTTATGTACATGTAACTTGGACACTTAATGCAAAATTACACAATATTCCTTGCCATTCAACTGCCTGTTTTATCTGGGGAGAACCCATCTTCCCAATACCACCCATTTCCAGAAGAGATATATCCTGTCAAAGATTCCCAAGTTTGATTTAAAATACCACTTAAAACCCCTTTTTAGTTAAAGTCAAGGCACAAGAATGTTTCATGAAAAGCCTTGTTTTCAGTTTTATTATGCTTTTAAAAAAACCTCAAATGTTAGTCCATCCTTATGTAAGAAACGAAAATGCACAGAATTAGCCTAGCACAAAATCTTTTATAAAAGGTCACAGGTACACATATTGTACAGCTTTATTCTGTGAAAGTCTTTACCTAGTCTACTCATGAATGAATATCTTACACCAAGGACACACCGATTTCGGCCATGCAAAACAATTTGGGTTTCCACCAGAATATTTTTGAACCTTGGTCCCACCCCTTTGACTAATAGGCAGTACATAGACTACCACCCTTCTTCAAAATAACATCTCACACATCCAAAGTACACAATAAATGTTGATGATACAACAAGACCTTCCCAATAAACTTACACACATTTTTATTTAAATATTTCTATTTCCAACTTGCTTTTTCCTCAAACACCATTATCATCTCACAATTTTCCTGCAGGTCATTTGACTTTTTTTTGACAGACGCAATGTTTTTTCACAAATCCAATTTAAATGATTGCTAGTGTTACGGTCACCTTGACCAAGGCCAAAACCACCTCAACCCTACGGATTCAACTCCTGAATAACTAGACCATACACTGTGTACTTGATTACAAATTTTAAAACAAAGTAGTAGTTTTTAATTGTGTGTTTAATCAATTTCATTGAAACAATCGATTAGGTATCAATAATCCACGATTACAAAAACTATAATAAGTTGTTAATTAATGAACTAAACTTACTACCTGGGGTGTGCCGCGACGCGGGCTGCAGCGAAACAATTAGATGCCGAACTTGCAAAGAATCCTGGCAAATATTCCAGCGCAAAACATCCATTTCCAAAGTGGGGAAGCTTGTCCACGGACGACGTGGCCTTCTGTGAAGAAAACCAGCTCCTAATGGCTTCCGAAGCTCGGACCGTAGACTCCTAAATAGAAAGTCCAAAAAGTGCTGTAGCTTGTTTATCCATGGATAACTCAGAGGCCACGGATTACAAAACCGAACCCGGCAACACAATCGGACGAAACTGATGGAGCTGAGATTACTATGACAATGTCCACTATAGGAAGACAATGTTTACTGTTCACTGTCACTAAATTGGAACAACTGGAAGTCTCTATGGCTTGGAGGAAACTCTGCTAATAACTTGAGCAGGATGGTATGTAACTTCGACTATCTTATCTCACCGGGCTTATTATATCCTTCAAACAATCCTAGAAGGATCTGGTCCTCTCTATATGAGTCATGTGATAAATATAGCCATTACCTCATAATGGAAATGCCTATATTATTCCACATTGGACGGAATAGATTCGGATTTCATAGCAGCTATCATGACTGTGTCCTTATGCGCAGTGCGACCACCTAGATTAAGAGAAGTGCAGTGAAGCACATTATAATGCATGACATATCTAAGGTCAGGTACATTCCAGAAGTTTCCCCACTTTTCTGAGCTCTTCTGAGATCTTCTGGTTCTTTCTATTTGTGTACACAACACCAGTTATGACACGAACAGGTATATTTTTATATATGTTAAGAGGGCCTTAATTTACAATATTTTATGTGCTAATATTATGCCTTAACTTACTCAAAAAATGAAATAATCATTGCTAATTATTGGGGCTGTTGGTGAACACTAGATAGATGTATTAAATTGGAAATATTTTAATGAAAAAAATATTTTTAAAGATATCAATATGAGAAAGCCAGACTGCAGTCTAGAGCAGGGTTCCACTGAGACACCATCATTCCAAATGTTAAGAATATTCTGGTACAGGTGGAATATTTGTGGTCCCGAGACCAGCCTTCCAAATGTTTGTAGTAATACTAATCAGGATTCTCATTCCAAATACAGGTGGAGTTAAGTTTCGATTGTTTTTTTTTCCTTGGGTGAAACTTTTGAGGTAGCACATTAACTTATTTTAATGTTAACAATTGGTTTTTCTGGCAGACATACAAATATATAAATAGCCATTGCAATATTGTGAATGTTGGTTTTAACCACATTTAAAGCACGATTTTGAAATGTTGGCATTTAGCAGAAATAATTTGTCTATAAATTTTGCTTAAGGGGGGGGGGGGGGGGGGGTTGAGGTTTGGAAACATTTTTGCCTTTCAGAGGCCTAGAATTATGGCATCCAGTGGACCTCATTTTGTTACTCAATCTGAATTTACTGTGTCCAGTGAAAATCCTGCCTTCATTTGACACAAAATCCTACTAAGCGGCAACCCTGGTCTAGAGTACAGCATACCATGAAGTCTTTTTCTTGCTGGATCATGGTAATTGAACACAAGAAGGTCTCCAATCCCAATGATCCTTTTAAAAGATGGTTCTTATAGCTACTTCAAATAGTAAGAGAAATAGCAGATAGATTGGCTAACTAGCAGAAGAAAACATCAATCAAGCTGTTGTTTTTCTGTGACTTTATATCAGAAAGGTACAGTTGTATTGCTCCCCAGAATACAATCATCATCTCATATTCATGCCTTGTAAAGGTAAAAAGAAAATGTCACTTATCAAATCAGGTGCCCCTAAAAAATGAAAAGCCCTGATTTTACTACTGATGAAGCTTTCCCCCCCCCATCAAAAAATATCCGCTATCTTGAAAGGATTAAGCTGATAATTTTTTTTTTTGAATTTTTTTTGGGGGGGGTAAATTGTGAAATCTTTTCATTTGTAGCAATCAGACCGTTTCATAAAAAAATTAAGCAATAAAGTCAAGTTTTTTTTTCAATTTAAGGCATTTCTGTAGCCAAATACAAGGTAAGAAATTTATTTTGTGATATGACCTATATTGGGTTGTCTTGCAACTCTTGTTGCCTTTAATTGCCTTTTCCTTTTTGGGAAATGGAAGGTATTTCAGATCTGACTGCTGGTATATTAAAATATACTGCAGCTCAGATCTGAAACAATACCTTCAGTTCTTTTATACTGCAGCTCAGATCTGAAACATTACCTTCACTGTCCAAAAGAAAAAAAGGAATGTCATTACAAGTACTTCTTTTTCTGTGTTCTGCCCTCCTTCTCATGTACTATGTCACTCCGCCCATATTAATGAATCATGTCCAGTGAATCTTCACAGTCTAATGTACCTCTAATATTTAAAGTTTCTGATAGCCAGAACACTGGGTCACAGCAAAATATTTTAGACGGTATCGTGGCGTGAGCTGTAACCCTTTGTAAACATGGCTAAGTCTTTTGAAACATGTTGCCCATTCCCAAAAATGTTTTATTTTTTGCTACTTTTCATAGCTTAGACTATTATTATTTGATTTATCACAAAAGCTTTTGGCAGGTTTACAATGTTAATACCTATACTGCGGAACGGTGTTCTCGGTTCTAATAATCCACAATATGCACGAAGGGATTTCCACCGCTAACTCCTGCTATAATTACATTTTGTACATCGCCAACCCACCAATAAATTGCAATGTCAGAGGAAATCCAATTTGTAAAATGCAGTCTTCGCTGAGCTACGAAATATTCAAGACCTCTAGAGAGCAAGACCAAGTCTCTGAACTGGTGATGATTTAGCGCTGAATGCATTTACATACACTGACGTTTCAATACATTTTTAGCTTTAATTTGTTCATCAAGACATCTCCCTGACAATCTCATGAGGTGAACCTACTTAATTAGCATCGTGGCAGTGAGGAGAAAAGTTATGCTGTCATCTTAAGGTGCAACGATAGAATCTCAAATAACAGGGTCCCGAAAATTTGCAAATTCCGATTTTGCACTGGTCTAAAGCTCTTAATCACAAATATCCCCATCTTAAAAAGATTAAAGCTGAGAACGGTTTCTTTGGTACAAAAATTGTGAAATTTCTAATTTCCTATAGGAGCAAATATCAAACTTCGCCTATGTTTTCTATTGAATATAAGCATAACCTAAAAAAATCACCTTAGTTTTCATATTTCAAGTTATTTCTGTAGCCGAATAATAAGGGAATCTATTGAGGTCTCAATCAAATATGAACTCACACTAAATAGCACAGAAAATATAGATGACTTTGAATTCGCGTGCAAACCTTTAATTTCAAGGGGGAATGACCCATATTTTTAGTATATAAAGGTTTTCATCTTGATAGAATGGCTATCCCTTTCCCCCCCCCCCCCCCACAAAAAATCATCGTAAAGTTTCGCTCCGATATTTCAATCTGTTTTTGATGCGAGAGCTAAAGAAATAAGTTTGTAAACCCTTAAGTATGTGTAAAATTAAAATTAGTTGTTCAAATGGAGCACAGTTTGCATTTATTTCGGTCTCCATGTAAGATATTGCCTATAACCTAACTTAGGCAATGCAAAGTACATAGAGGAATGACAACATTTACTTCCAAACCAAACATCCTTTTCATAGCCCTAACATTGTAAATGTGAAAATAGTAGTTTTCTTCAGATTCCAAACTTTTGACCAATTCCGTAAAAGCTTGGGTACTGGGATGAGGCTCTTACAAGGGGTGTTAGATGGCCATTGACAAAAAGCAAGGGCAGGGGGGAAAAAGAGGAAAACACGAGAAAAAAAGAAGTAAAAATACCCAAAAGGCTGAAAATCTAAGAAAAAGCTACAATTTTGGGTCACTGAACAAATTTCAAATGAAGGAAATCCTTTTAAAGGAGGAAATTTCACACCCCTGCCATTAGCAATCGAGGCATGCCCTTTAATTGGTATCACCTAAGAAGAAGCCGACTTTAATAAATAATCTATACTCCAGCCTCCTTTGTTAAATTAGCATTCAACAAATTAAAACAATTCTAACTTGACAAACATCCAACCATGCATGCCTTCTGAAGCCAGAACAAGATTTTCATTTCAAGTGTCCTGTCATAGGTAACCAGAATGTAGGGCTTTTCATCCAATGCTTGAACTCAATCGACCTCGTCACAGCTAGGTAAACAAGATTGATCAGCCCTATCTGTGGTACTTACAACATTGCAAGACTTTAATCCAAAAACAATTTCACACAAGAGCATGTATCACTAACATAAACCCCGCCCCTGCATGCTGTTTTTTCACATTCATTAATTTTCACAATTTTGTTAATTAAAATAGATATTTATTGGTTCAATTTAAAATTTCTTTTCTTTCTATACAACCAAAGTACTAAATTAGTAACTCTCTCCTCTTCCTTATGCAAGCGTAGTTATTTGATGCGCAGAGAGCAGTAAAAATTAGTGCAGGCATGGCAAAATGAGATTCTTTTTTTTGTACTCTAAGATCTACAATTCATAAACCCACCAGATGTTTATTATATAATTAAATCTCCCATGAACAGGTTGTCAAAACTGGCTGGGCATTTTTTTTCCTCTTTACACTTGTCTCATAGAAAATGCCTAATAAGTTTGCTCTAAAGGAAATATAATACAGGGCATCAATTTTGCGCTGTGTTTTCTTGGTGTGGAAGTGGCTCCAATTTCATACAGGGCTTATGAAACATATAATCTATTTTAATACAAATAATAGTAATATGTACTTTTGAGATCTCCAGTTGGAAACTATCATGTATACATGTAATTCCAAGACGTAGTAGCTTATTTACAACATGTATGAAATTATCTTCAAATTTTTAATGGGGTAGCATTTTAGGGCCCAGTCAAAAATGGGGGAAAACAAAGCCAAAAGCCCTGCACCTGGAAAATTGAGGTGTTTTTTACGCTATAATGTTTACATCAACAAGCTTTCCTGCAAAGTATGAATCAACTTGACTTTTTATAAAAAATGTGCATGAGATTTAGGTTAAAGTAAATCCAATTTCAGTAACTGAGAACTTTTGTTCAGCAAAATGATGTTTTAATTGGGTCATGGATGTATCATGAATGTCAAGTTATTTTAGTGGTGTATAAAAACACCTTTTGAGTTCACATGTGATACATCATTACTCAAAATTTACAACAAGAGCAACCATGTTGTATTTAGGAACAAACCGTGCTTATTAGAGAGGAGAATGGTAATTTTAATCATTGTAAAAATATGCTGGTATTCTGAAAGGGAAGACTAAACTTTTAAAAAACCGGGTGTTTTAAACCCGGTTAATCTACAAGAGGGGACCGTTCCCGCCCATCCATTAGGAATTTTCTCACCCTTTCATTTAACTTTCCAGTATTTAAACCCAGTCCAAGTTATCCATCCCCTTTCGACAAATACCACCCTAACTTTGATATCTACAAGACTCCCTGTCTAACGATCACCCCTAATATCTTGTTATACCGATTACAATATTTTTATACCATTTCAACTTTTTCACAATTTCAATTTTTTCTGATGTATTTTTGTCTTTTTTTCATTATCATCGCTTGTTTTTCGGACAGCCAGAAGCTGCCAGAAAGTCAGCAGATTGACTTTAGGTAAACCATAAACGGCGAAATAGCATACGTTAGGGACAACATACACACTCTTGTGTACATAAAAAAAGAATTCAATTGATTGTTGATCATCAGTTTTTGATTTATTTTTCGCCATTTGGCCATCAGTTTGGAACAATTTTTTTACATTCAAGTTTGGACCTCTTTGATATTATAATTTAAATTTCGGTAAAAAATAACAGCAAGTAAACTTGCATCTCCCCCCTGGCAAGATGGCAGTCCAGAACATGACCTCAGATGACCTTGACCTTTGGGTCCATGACCTGACAATCCATCCACATGAAAACCCCCTATTGCATCTTAACCTCCAATTCTGATATAATATGGATGATTTGGAGTAGGATACAAAATTTATCTCCATCTATGAGTTTTTGAAAATATTGGTGCGGTCTCTGAGCGACGAGTGCATAATTTTGCAAAACTCCATAGCGAACCGATAAATTATTGTTGTATCCTGCGATAAAAATTATCCAATATTATCATTATTTTACGTTTTCAGAATCTGACTTGAACCTGGCTTCAAGTTTAATAACTAGATTCTATAACATTAGTGAGAGTAATAGAACCCCACTTTTTTTGTCATTAAATATTTACAGTAGCAATAATCAAGAAAAACCAGAAAATTACCGAAAATCAACCATATCATATTTTGCCAGCAAGATTACATAATAGTAACCACAAGGAAATTATTACGAAAAATGATAACTAATACCATCTCAGTATAATGACATGTTGTAGTAGAAGTGTTGAATCACAAACATTACTTGTACAAATTAACCATGATGAAACAAATTGGAGGTCTGGGAAAAGAACAATACCCTCCTAAAATCAAAGACCATTTTTTAAAAATGACAACTCAATTTCCCCTTTTTATACGCAATATCATACTCCAGTTTACTTTTGACAGAAAAAAGTTTTTAAGGGCGAGTAAAATTTGGGATCACTTCCTGAAACCTACATCTATAGATTTAGAACTTACAACATAAAATAAAATATGACAAAAATTTTGTCATCTGAAACACGCCAAACATGAGTCAAACTTATTACAATTAAATCGCATGAAGTTTGTCATTAACCATAATCAAGCAACTCACTACTTCAACTCCAATAATTTTGACCTTTTCACAATCACAAAAACATGGACCACGGTTCGGGAAATTTGTCACATAAAAAACAAAGGGGAGACTCCCTTCTCCCAATTTTATGAAGGGGGAAAGCTGTTGAGGCAATTGCCCGGTGAAATATTTAACATAAAAGGACCTCAGTTGAGTCTCATTGTAGATTTGAAATTCCTAGTGTGAATCACAGATACAGCCACCAAGTCAACCAGATCCCCCCTAGCCACAAACATTTTCAAAAGATCCTACCCAAAAAGTTTGTGAATTTTTTCTGGGGAGTTTATTTGACATAATACTATAGGAGTAGGGGGACCTTTGGCGCCAAAATAAGATTATTCGAAAAAATATCAAAAGTATCCACATCTAGTCCTCAAAAATCATCAAGCATCCCCAGTCCACATACATTTCATCGAAAAATTGTATTTTCTTCTGTCTGTGTAAGGAATGTCAAATTCCAGTATTAAATCATCAAAGGACTTAACACGGGGTTGGAAGATTATCATAAAGTTAAACCCCACTTATGGGAACTAGTCAATATTTTAAAAGTGAACACCAGGGAAGTATCAAATAAATTGACCACGAAAACCAAAGAAATGGAGCCAGTAGACACCAGGACAACCAAAGAAATGGAACCAAGAAGGACACCAAGAAACACCCCCAAAATTTCAAACAGTAGACAGCAAACCCAAAATAATGACACCCCCAAAGAAATGGAACATCCCTAGATACTTCAGGCCAACAGAAGCCTCTCAGAAAAACTAATGTCCTGGTCTTTTAAAACCTATGGTTTCATGGTCTCAAAAATCATGCACCATCTCAGGCTACACATGGTTTTTATTGTACATACGCGGTGTACAAAGGTATAGGATGGAAGATTCTGAAAACATCATAATGGTTTAAATCGGACTTAACTTTTCGACGGAGACGCGAAAAACGAAAAACCTAACCAAAACATACCAAAACGGGAACACAACATACATACACATAAACATTACGGACATTGAACCTTGAAGATCCCCTCTGCTTTTCAAGCAGGGGGATAAAAATTAGAATTTTGCCGATACCGATCAGATACCAATAAGGTCATAATCGGCCCGATTTCAAAAGTAAACGATAATACGGTTATTCTCTATAACAAAAACAGGTGTGAAAAATGTACTATGAACAGCATCTGACGGGCCTTTCCAAATAAACACTCATTCAAATCAGTCCAATGGTTAGATAGTGTGTAACAGGAAATGTGTCTCTAAATGAAACAAATAAAGAAGGGCCTTGCTGAGTAAAAACAAACAAAATCATTTTTCCCTTTTTTATTAACCCTAACGCGGACGAGATGCAATGAGAGCCCAACGAAAACGTGGTAACGGTCGAAAAATGTTTCTCGTTGCCATTCGGCCGTAGACAACTATTTTTTGTCGGCAACGACTCTCATTGGCCCTCATTGCATCTGGGCCGTCTGACAAGGAAAATGACGCGAGTTCCGATCTGTTGCATCTGGGCCGTATTTAGGAAA